>DF242590.1:0-53553 GCA_000507305.1 Breviolum minutum Mf 1.05b.01
TACAAATTGCACAACCTTTAAAGGACAACCTTGGGAAATCCTTTGGGATACCCTAAGGTTAGTCAAGTTGGGATTTATGTAAACATTTGCTGTCCAATGGGGCTGGAAGGTTGATACCTCATCAACCTTTCAGGCTTGAAAGTTGGTGAAAAAGGTGTGGGTCCTGTATGACATCATGATAACATATGCCGTTTGAATGATGAGTCCCATATCACTGGATATATTACGGAAGTAATACTCCATAAGAAACCACCCTTTCGAACTCTGCCAAAGAGCAATGTCAACTGACCAGCATAAAACACAAAAAACATTCGGCAGTGCCTGCTTCTGTTGTGCTCTTGTTTCACAGAAACCTTCAGTCATGAAGCCCACGTGATGGAAAGGATGATGACATGACTTTGGCAAAAGGTGGAGGCATGAGACATCTATATTTGAGAAGTGGTGATAGAAAATGGGCACTGCTTCTCCCGTAAAACGTATGGGTGAGTTGATGCAACTGTGGTGGTACATAGTTTTGCAAACATGGTCTGAGGAATAAACGAGCGGTGCATCTTCCTGGCGGGTGAAAGTAGACGGGCAGGTATTGGTTGTGAAGATGTGGTGCTATGAAATTGTAAGGAGAAGTCTAATCTGTTGAAACTGATCTATTACTAGTTGGTGGTTGAACCAACCCCTTGGAAACATATTAGTCAAAATGGGAATCTTCCACAAATAGGGGTGAACATAAAACATCTTTGACACCACCACCTAGATTATTTTATTCCCAAACCAACGCTGTCATAAATCTGAGATCAGCTAGCACCTTGACTAAAGAGTCCTGTATGCTGTATGCCGACCATATAGCAAGTGAAAGATCTACCTTCCGTTCACCATGGGTTCCATCTGCACCCCAAAACGCGCCTTCCGAGCACCTGCAAACTGGGAGGTGTGCAGGTGTTTTTCCCCGCAGGATGGGTTTTTTGTACTCATAAAGAGAAGACTCCATCTTTACTACCAGACGCAACCTTCAATCTATAAGGACACAAAAAAACATATACATCATTATATCATTTATATCATATATACAGTAGATATACACTCGTGCAAATTCAATCGCTGGTTTCTTCTGTGCATGATTAACACCTGGGACGTAGTGGAAATGGAACATCGGTACAAACCAAAGTCACTTTCCACTGTCCGGGACGGAAGAAAGCTCAGGAATAATGTTCATGTTGCTGAAGTCACTTAAAAAAACAGTCCAACATGGAAGGAAGAAAAAGGGATCTAATTTTGGAACCAAATCATGCTTGGCTTCGGAATTCGTTCACAAAGCAGAATGATATCCAAGTATCCGCGATTTTTCTGAGATCATACGGGTGATGATATCTCAAACTGCGGTGAAACACACATATTCAAACTGGAAAAAAATGACCAAAGCGTTGCCAGCCTGCGGTTGCTGCTGCCTGATCAAAGCAAACCGAGAGTCTAAACAACCTTTCTGTGCTACAACTACTCTTCGGCCAAACGGCACAGCCCCAAACAAGAGGTGAATACACGGCTGATATATTGCAATACTTAAGAAGCTGTGCCATCTCCCTTCAGATCTTTTCTGCTGTTGTACATCGGTTCCTGTTCTTCGTGTCTGCTTGGCTAAACCCAAGCCAACCAAACACTTGCTGCAACACGTGAATGCCGTTCAAAGTCCTAACTGGCGAATATGTTCGGCATGTTGACATGATGTTGATGATGGATCACCTCATAATAACGTACTTGTAGCATAGAATAAAGAGTTTCAATCAATTTGCAAGTTTCATGGTTTAGGTTGGTTGTTTACTCGTCAAAAAGGCAAGCACCATGAAGAACCACCAATCATCACCAATGCACGATTGACACAGGATGAGAAAAAAAACAGGTTCCGCACCAAACATATCCAAGCATTTAAAATCATAGCTATCTTCTCTTCAAATTTACATGGGGGGAACATCTCCAACTCTGAGAAATGGACCTGACCCAACACAAATCCCCCAAGGTTCATTTTTTCTTCTATACGGAAGTTTCATCCCAGTCCCAGATCCAAGTTGAAGGTGGGTGACATCAAAAAGAAATATATGAATGATCTTGATGCTCCTTGGAAGCCACCCCATCTTTGGTGGCTCAAATGTTGATATAGCTCTAATTTGCCCTAATATGATAGGGTTGTTAGGGGGGACTTAGGAGGGATTGGACACACAAGAAGCTGTTTGGGGTGATGAAGAAGTTGACTCTTCAATCCGGTTGACTACCCATCCTGTAAGATATAATGAGGGATCCAAATTCAACTGGTTACGATAATTTGATCGCCATGGTTTCAAGAGGGGTAAATCAGGAGTGATAGCTTAGAAGGAAACATTTGGAGGACTTGTCCATTCAACATCCACAACCGCCATCACCACCACCAGCACCAACACCAGCACCAGCACCAGCACCAGCACCATCATCATCATCATCATCATCATCATCATCATCACCATCATCATCATCATCATCATCATCATCATCCGAACTCTACGTTTATTAACGAGATGGTCATTGATGCCTTCCCCCTGGATTTTGCATCTTAGGAACCCACCTTATCCACCTTGGTCTTAGCGGCTTCACCTGCTTTGGCCTAGGGCAAAACTTGGAGCGAAAAAAGGCGGGAATTGTAGCTACTGTACACCCTGGAAAATTATACCACCTGGAAAGGATGGATGGCTAGGCAGTTCCATTAGTCTTGGTTTATCATAGCCCCTCATGCCCCTCAAAAATCGCCACCTTTTGGGGGTTGCCCCATCTACTTTTCAGATGGAACATGGAACCCAAAGATGGAGGTTTGGAAGGTGACCTTTTCCTTTTTCAAACAGGTGACAGAATCCGGTTCCAGGGTGTATTTGTAAATGCATACACATCTTCAAGTGCTATATTCATATAGATAACATACAATCAATCATGAAAATTATTAGAACGATGAATACGGCTATGGAAATAATAATATCAATACCTAATACAATTATATGTGCAACTCTGGGACTTTGGTTCTAATCATAATTCCCAATATCTGGCCAAATTATAGTATCATTAACATTTCACCAACCTGGATTTTCCTGAAATAAGGGAATGTTCCTTCCTTCGCTACCTTTTTTGGAGGCCCAAAACTCGTCTGAGGTCGCTATAATTTGACCAGGAATATGATTGGGTTTGTAATGATTATCTTGTACAAATACTGATGCCCATCAATGATAACGGTGATCCATACCGATTCATGACAATCAATGCGGATCCAACTTGGGAACCCAAAGTTTTAAACTTTTACCGTCGGTGGTGAGGTTCGAGAATTTCCGCAGTGCAGCAATGCACCCGTTTACGGCATAACACAAAATGAAGCAACAAAAACACAACGAAAACCAACAACCATCCAAAAATACGTTTCCTGGAAGGATTGAAGATAGTTGAAGGATGAGTTTTCCCTATACTTCTACCTTCCAACTATAATCTGTTGTTTGCTTCAGCTTCTCTTGAAAGGACAAGCTCCTCTATCAGTAACCTCAGATATGGATCTATTTCCAAAATTGGTGTCCAACATTGTACAACCACCCCACCAACACTAAAAATGTCAAGTTGCAACAAAAACATATCATATCCAATTTTGTGACCAAACGTTTTTTTATCCAAAAAAACAACATCCATCACCTCAAAAGGGATTGTCATGCAACAAAAGACGTCGATTGACCCAAGGCGTTTTTGGAATCCCTGCCTCAGATATTTTTGCCACCTTAACTTTCGCCTCAGCTTTGGTCTTCACCTTCGTTGCGGCCTTGGCCTCCTACATGAGTGAAGGTGGGTTGCATGGGTGAAGAATCTCGTTTTTAGGGCCTGGAAAGGAGAGAAATGGTGTGTGTGTGTGTGAGAAACATGGAAAAATTACAAGACAGGCCTTTCTGTTGGAGGACTTGCACATGTCAAGGATTTAGGAGAGATAAACAAGTCCAAGAAAGGGTGGTATATGTGGTGAGAGCAAAACATGTACCAACATGACATCCCTGGCAAGCACCCAGACGGAGCGTCCATTAGTTCACTGTTTAAACTTTTTATTATCCGACGTTCAACAAACAGCTAGGAATTCTCAAATTAGTGACAATTATGTGGAGAAGTCAAAGGTGCTTTGCATGGAGCACAACGGAGTCAAGACCGTTGCTTCTCATGTTCTAAGAAAACCTGGACTTAAAAGGCCTTGGCGTGTTTTTGACAAAACAGGCACCAAAGAGGCAATAGTAACTTACCTTAACCAAAACTGACTATATAATATACCTCCACCATCACTCCTGTCAAGAAAATACAACAATATGTCAATTAGATACTGTACATACATTTAAAAAAATACACAAATGCACACACACAAACCAGCGACAGTCACTCTTCACATCTATTTTAATCAATATGTTGTCCATCATCAACAACAAAGAAAATCCATCCATGAAACACTTTTCAGCTCCTTGGTATCCTTGGCATCTTTGGCTTCTTTGGCATCCTTGGCATCCTTGGCTTCTTTGGCTTCTTTGGCTTCTTTCTCGGCTGCTTTGGCGGCAGACTTGGCTTTGGCCGCCATGGCCAAGGCTTCGGCAGCCTGATGACATGGAGTCTGGACAATTCCGCCCTACAAACCACTGGTACAAGTACTACATTCAATAACTTCTAGTGGACTTGTGAGAGAAACCCAGTCAAATAGATCTTGCAACACATAGGACATGATCATAGATTGTCTCATCATGCTATGTAATAAATCACATTGTTTTGTGGCAATTCAAGAGAACACGGATTGAGAAGAAATTCATGATCAAAGCTTTTGTTTTCCCAACGGGTAGGTCAGTGTGGTTCAAAACAGGCAAAGAACGCAATATACATCGGAGCGCTGCCGCGTCCATTGCCTGCGACAACTAGGGAAGATTACTTCTGCTTGTAAGGATTCACGTACGCGACTCGCCACAACTATATATCCTGGGTGACAATTCCAGTATTAAGATGTAAAAAAAACAACAGCTTCACCACCATGGACCACTGTGGATCTAGAGGGACATTTTGATGGAGAACACATGTACTATGCACTTGAGATGGTAACAAACACTTTGGTAAGCAATACAAGGATCTCGATCATTTCATGTGGTGCAAGAGTGCTTTGCAGCCCCCAAACAAACAACCAGGCATTCATTTCATCGATTTGATTTGACCCAAAGGGCCCGGGTCAGAAAAACAGGTCAACAAAATCATGGGTGTTTCCACAAAATTACCTGGTAAGCACTTCTCCGCAGCGGACTCATCTACCGTTTGAGAATCCTTGGTGTTACCCGGCGTCACACCAGAGGCACCTTGGCTTTCTCAATGACGCTTTCTAGTTTGGTCCTGGTCACGAGAAAACAAATTTGCCGTCAGAATCTGCCGGTCAAATCTCTAGGGATCAAGATTTGGGGAAATGAATTGAAACAAAAAAAACAACTTGAGATTTCCTGATACCACACCTCAAGACTCAAACTACTAGGTACTACCACTCTTTTTGGCTGCATTCCCCATGTCACATCGCAAAGATTCGCAAAGACATCATCCCATCAATCTGAAAAGCAACGCACACACACACACACACTTTGCATTCAACAAATCTGCCTTTCTTCCAACAAAGCTTTGCTTTCTGCCTGAAAAAGCTGATGATATGATGTGATGACTGTCATGTCTCAGCTGCCGATATTATATCTTCCGCACCCGAGTTGACTGGATCCCGAAAGCTACGGCTCTAAGTATGTCTGTTCCTTTGGGGAGGGGGAAACAACAACAACAACAACAACAACAACAACAACAACAACAACAACAACAACAACAACAACAACAACTCATGGCGCAACAATGATAACAACTAACCCCAACAATGTCACATCCAAAGACCTCGAAAAACAGGATGTCTTCACAACACACACACAGAAACTGTCACTATACTCTTTTTCCATGGGTTATAACCTTGACACTTGTAGCTTTCATCTTCACGCCTTCAAGCATCGGTTCTGGTCCATGAACAAGTTGTTATAACATATACTCATATACGTATGATATATATAGACATATATTTATATCAATTTATTATGTCTAAATGCGACAGCATTCCATGCTTTCACCCTGGTAGGGTAGTACTCACTTACGATACCATTAAACCCCCACATTAGAGATCATCATCACTTTTCTAAGTGGGACACAATTGCGGGTATCAACGGAATCTCCCTATTTGCAGCTTAATTTCCAAAAATATCTCTATCAACCACCTGGGAGTCGGTTCGATTCCCAGTTTTCCATACCCATAGGATCCATAGGACGAACGGGTACGTATATTTACCTACATGGATAGTTGCATGTTTTATGGTTTTCATGTAGGTAGGGTAATTTTTTCCGTTCGTCCCATGGATCCGTCATGGGTCCCATGGGTCCCATCCAACTGCAGCAACTTCTTGCCTCCAGCTTCGTTTGTAGCTCGAGGCGTGCCTTTCGTTCACACTCCGCCCGTCTTGCCGGCAGGGCCAAGACGGCGGCGTTTTGCCCCAAACCAGCCTTCAGGTTTGGAACGGACGGGCCCCCCATGGATTTTTGGGGAAGTTTCGGGGATAGAAACTCTGGTAGGTACAAACATGTACAATTTTGATGATGTGTGTGTGTGTGTGTGGATAAATTGTGGTGTAATGGGTGTGGAAAAAAACACACACTTTCAGTATCTTTCAGTAGTTTCTAATAACCTGTACCAAGGAGCGGGGTCTGTTTGTCAGAATTTGGTGCTGGGATACCACAAGACATGTTTCTCATGGGGATTTGCAGAGAAATGGAGACAGGCTCAATGCAAAATACGCACTTTCAGCTTCCTCAGCTTCCTCCATTTGGCCATTCTATCATGGCAGAAGTTACAGTGATTTCTGTTGGCAGCAAGGGTCGAATCTTCCATCAACAGGATAAAAATAAACAGGAGAATAAAGCTGAATGGTTGACTTTTGGTTTTGATGCTACAAACATATTCCATCCATCTCTATAAACTTTCTTAGAGCCATGGCTGGTCTGGGTTGTACAATGTCAATATCGACGAATAAAATTCTGTGAACTTCTTGATCACAACAGCTGCCAAAACCTTTGATGTATCATCTCCGTAACGATCAGGGTTTAACAAAAAAGACAAAAATCACATCTTTCATCAGCATTTCATCATAAATCCTATAAAAAGATATAAGAAGAATCCTTTCAAAATGACCTCACCTTTCGCCTTTCCCTTCGTTTTTATATGTATCTCCTCACCAAAAATCATGGCATTTCCATCACTCCATCATCTCATACCCTCTGGCTGTGTCCCGGACTGAGGTAGCAAAGGCAACGTGGATCTGAGAGCGACGCATCCATGGGACGATGGTATCTAGTTGGTGGTTGAACCAACCCATTTGAAAAATATTAAGTATGAGTCAAATTGGATCATTTCCCTAGCGGTGAAAATAACAAATATACAATTGAGTTGCCATCACCTAGGTATATATATATATATGTACCTTACTCATTTACCATCAAAAACTCAACCATCCATGTTGGTAAATTTACAAGTCCCATGAATCCTATCGGATAGGATGAAAATAAATTCATAGACAAGGAAAAAAACAATACACCCTGTCTTCAATATTAGACTGCTAGATTTCAAAAAGCCATCAATTTCGCTTCGGGAAATTTGAGGTCAGAATTGGTGTGTTTGAGGCCTTTGCATCATGCACTTTGGGCTGATTTTGCTCTGATTTTGCCACACTCTTGTGGGACATTTGTGGTTGATGTTGTGTCACATAAACATTCAAGTCATCTCTGAAATTCCTTTGACATCTATGTATTGATGTATGTAGTATAAATATATCTATATATATATATATACAAACATCATCTATCCGCCAGCATTCATAGACGCGACCATATGACCCAGGACTCCCGGACACGAGGAGGCACAACATGAGGCACCCTCGCGTGGCAGCTCATGAAGCACGTGGGACCATGTGGATTCCCCCGAAATCCGACGTCACTAGGTCTCGCCGGCAAACTATAAATTATCTACTGTAAATATTGTACACATCAACTCTTCCCGTGAACGAAACGATGTAAACCCAACAAACAAAAGAACACACCGAAGAAAATTGCCATACTTTCGTCATCAACACTACAAAAATCCCGCGAACTTCCTTCAACACAACACCGGTCTCTTTGGTCGGTTCTACCACTGCCACATCAGAACCTTGCAGTCTGAGCTAAGGCTTTCTCTTCCTCCTCAAATTGCAGCAGTTTGGAATTCTGATACTAATGAAAAACATCATTTCTTCCATAAAGTTGAAGCATGTTTGATATATGTTTGATGTCCCAGCACAAACCCGATGAAATGGAAAACACCAAAAAATGCTCAGGCTCATTTTGGTCAGCCTTTTGAAAAAAAAAGTCTTGTCTCCACTGCTTCATTTCTGTCGTATCTATGGTTTGATGTGTAAGTCCTGATAGTAGTTACAGTAAGAACAGAATGGATCCTACTAAAAAGGGATGATAAGGTCATGATCAAAATGCTGACACAGGCTCCTTACTCATATTATGTATTCTCAGCATGCAAACATATTACAAATATTGAATGTCTGTTATGTCCAACCTGTCCATTGACGAGTCGTAAGCTTTTACGGATGCAAGAAAACTGTTTTCATATCTGAGATCCTGTGCTGGTTGACCCTGTAGTTTATCCGGATCCTTTTGTCCCACTACGGTTGATGGAAGAAATCCTGCACCAGTTGATAAGGTAGTTTATCCCCATTGTTTGGGTTTTACACATCCCAGGTGGTTGTTTCGGATTTCTGAAACATCAACAGTATGTCTATACAGTTTTGATATTTTGAAAAAAGATACATCCCAGGCGGATGTAGAAGGATTTTTATGGATTTTTCAGGCTTTATCAACAGTGGGATGGGGTCCAAAATACACTTCATCACCTGAACATGTGGTTCCATGTAGTTCACACCCTTTCGATCCCCTTGAGGACTCCTTGAGTCGCGCTTGAAGCTCTGCACGTGCTCGTCGCTCTGCTTCCAAACGAGTCTGAGTGACCTGAACGAAGTTTGAATTAATTCCAGAAACGATTCACAAAAATGAGGGTTTCGGGTTCAATGACTAATGTCAGCAAGTTACCAGAAAAGTCCTACGGAAAAAGAGACATGAGACAGCACCCCAACAGCAGCAGCAGTCAACCCGTTTGAATGACAGAACACTACAAGTTGACATCGAATGTAGTATGCACTGTCCTGTGGTGAGGTAGCATTGTCCACATGCACACACAGGCCAGAACATCAAAGGTATTCAAAGGTAGTTTTACAAAACCCCTGTCCAAGTGATTTCAGATGTATGTCCGTGTATCTAACACATCTATATATAGATTGAACTTGCAAGTACACACCGCATTCCATGTAACGCATACCAAATTCCATTATGATATGCTCTTTCTCCATCTTTCTCGAACAATCGTGGATCATCGAATATTGAAAAAGTGCTTGCCGGGCCCTTCTTCCCACCCATGAGGATGCTGAACAGATGTTTTACTCCACTAAAACTGCCGGCATCCCACATCTCCCACCTCTGAAAAAGGCAACATTACAGAGTCGTATCTTCCGAATCATTCCAAAAAACGGGGAGTGAACTTGAAACCGTGAGACAGTTTTGTTTCGGAAATGGACCTTCATCAGATTTCCCATACGGAAATCCCTACAAAAAAAGCTATCCATGGAGCCCATACCCGGACCGGCCTGATGAGCATCTCGTGAAGCCTGAGTTTGTTTTGGGAATAACAAACCTCAACTTTCACCCCCCCATTTTTGGTGCTGGTGAAACCAGCAGTGAAACAACCAGTTCTGCTAGGTCCGGTTTAAGACATGGAACTTAAAAACATATATATATATATATATGTATGTATATACATGCATGTAGATAGATGACATGACGTCATGACATGTTTTTTTCACACCAGTTCATGGACCTAGGAGTCTAATCAAAAACATTGAAAAACTGATTTCGTTGGGAGTCAAGCCTCACTGTGACCCAGTCACAAAATCACATGATGCCAACTCTTCCTGAATTCAATTTGGTCCGTATAGATGCTAGGACCATACCAATTGTATCATGTACATCGTACATGTATACAAGCAAAACAGGTTTCAACACGCTCGAATTGATTTCAAACGTGTTGAACAAATCTGTGTCTTTATAGTTCAAACATGTTGAACACATGTTGAATTCACATGTTTTTTGCTGAAAAAAACACCGAGTTTTCTCTTAGAAAAACCCATCGAAACGAAACACCCATGGTTGTTTGTGTGAAATCCTTGGCCTCTTCAGGATTCGCCTCCTCTGAAGATGATCTGCACAAGCCATCCGGTGTTTTCCCCGGGGTGCCCGCAGGAAACAAAGATAAATAACGGAAGCAAACAACAAACAACTCCAATGAGTTGAAGTAATAAATATTTTTTCCTCCATACAATACATCCAAAATTTGCATTATCTTTTTCAATATCATCCAATATCTATCTTTGATGGCTTCTTTGAACCAACATTTCCAAAGTCGTCTTGGAGTTTGGGTTGCCAAAGGAAGAACATCTGCTTATAAAAACACCAAACTGGGCGTTGGTTCAAACATCTCAATCCAGTTTGGAGACTTTCAGATCCGCACAACTTGGGTGTTTATGGTTGAATTTGCTGTTGATGTCGGGACTCTGGGAGGATCTGTGTCCTACAAAAAATGAAAAGTAGAAGCAACTTTCCTAATTTTCTGTTTTTTTGACCATTCGAGAAACAAATAGATTAAAACTGATAGAACTATTTGAACTATGCATCGGTTGGATATGGTTGGTTGCTTTTTCCCAAATGTGGGCTTGTGTCAATATGCTGCTGAGTCTCTATCTCGTTCAAATGGTGGCAGCAAATGCAAAACAATTCATTCTTTGCCGTGTTTGAGACGTGATCACTGCTTGGTGAGTACAAACATGTTGCTCACGCCTGGTTGTCTCTATACACATTCGCATCTCGACATAGGTTCCCTATAGGCTTGACAAACAATTTAATTATAGAACAAACACACGCAAACAATATGCCGTGTATCTATATGTATCTTTTATATATACATATAAAAATGTACAAACATATTTGACAGTACACATCATACATATCTTTAAGGTTAAACACATCTAGAATATCAAGGCCTCAAGCTTCGACCTCTTGTGTTTTTAATTTTACCCTGGCAGTTGACAGCCTGGAGAATTCAGGATGTTCCTGCTTCACGGCCTGGGGGATGAGAACCGGTGAAACGGCGGCCCGAATGCCGTTTCAAGAAACATCAATCAGCTTAGCGTTTGTGTTTTTACTAGTTTGTGTAGGTCAAATCGGCGTTCAATTTGGGTGATATTCCCCTCAGTCCGGGGTGGTCTGTGAACATGAAGTGTGCGAAATCACCCAGGCTTTAACCTTTATTCTTGATTCATTTTGAGCCTTGAGCACCGATCAAATATCAAAACGCAGACTAACAATGCTAAATCTGGTTCCCAAGAAATCCTAGAAAACAATATTGAATTCACCCAAATCCAATGAATTCTTGACCCTTAGAGTCTATCCACAGACTCTGGGAGCCGGGCAGACAACACTGAAGGCTCATCAGGAGCAGCCTGGTGACTCATCTGTCCACTGTCGGAATTGTCGGAGTTGTTGTTGTTGTTGTTGTTGTTGTTGTTGTTGCTGTTGTTGTTGTTGTCGTTCTTGTGCTGTAAACATATCCTATCCAAGGTGGGTCAAATTGTTGTATCTGGAAATACTTCATCACTTCAATGCACGTCTCGAAACCAGGGCCACCAACAAACTCAAAGCAAAGGGGCTTTATTTTGATGTGGAAAAATCTGACTATTATTTCTGTATATGCAGGTCTATGTCTATGATCTATGATTGTCTATGTATATTCCTGTGCAACTCTCAGGATCTCCAGTCAAAAAGGCGGGGGGAAAACTGGGCCACCATGCACGAGACTTCTTTCGCCTGCACATCGACATGGACAACTTGAGTTTGTCAAGGTAAATAATATTCAACCATGTAACAACATCAGGAAACTGTAGTTACATTGTACATTCCTTCTACAAGACAGTCTAAAAAAAAAAATGCAGTCACCAGACCGAAATAATCAAACACTGCACCAAACACTCCAAACAACTCCACCTTTTGGCTGGTGCGCTTCCGCCCTCGCCGGGCCGCCTCGGGTCACTCAAAGGGGGATTTTGTGTTGTGGGTTGGTGGAGAAGGTTTTGAAACAAGATCCAAATGGATGGAACATCTTATGGCATAGTCTTGAGAAATGTTGGGGCAGGCGGGTGGAAAAAAAAACAAACTAAGTTACTAAGCGTAGCACAGGTGTCATCAGTACTTTATACTTAATTAATACTACATCTACTATTCCTGTCATGCGAAAACCAAAAGTTCGTATATCGGAAGTTGGACCACTAAACTTCAAAGACGGATCCTTTCCCCCCGGCACAACTTGGCCCACAAGGTGCTGAGAGTCCGGAACTTATCTGTATCCATCGAAAGCTGGCATGTTGCGCTGAAAAAGCACAAGGTTGTTACAGAAATACTTCCAACATGACCTTGGCTTGGCTTGAATATATGTTCACTAAATGTTATGAGAGGTAAAGAATCCAACAAAAACACACTACTTACATACATGCAACAACTGGACAGCAACAAAAATCTCAAGTTCACCTGAGAGCCCAAAAATGTTGAGGCCCAGGAAGTACCATTTTTCAACTGTCATGATCAAAAATTATCGCTGCTGTCCTATCATCAGTATACTATACTTTATCATAATCCTGCAGTAGAAAAAATAATGGAACCATTTCAATCAATTTCAACTGTTAGATCATTTTTGTCTTGGGGATGGAACAAATTCACATCTTTTTTTTCAGTATACCTGTGAATATTATTCAATATTATGGCCATTAACAAAACCTACAAAACCGGGGCTCAAAATCTTTTCTGCTTTGCCGGCCGCCCACACACTCGTGGAAAGTTTCAACCACTGTAGGTTAGCCATATGTTTCGATGTCATTCAGAATTCAGGACCCGTGATTTTTTTGTTCCATTCACACATGTGTGACGGGAAACAATCAAAATTAACAGAAAACTGTTTGATCCTTTTGTTTAAGGGTCTGTAATTGACTTCGACATCCCCATATGCTACTAAATCTTCACAAGTCATGTCACGCATTTCATGCATGACTTGCTAGACTTGGGGATGGGAAAATAAAACAGATCATTTGGAAATTCAATGAAATTCATGACAGGAGCAACCAAGTGTGTCTTCTCCGAAACAAACCCCAAAACGACCAACACTGTTGCGTGTGGCTTCGAACGACAAAGGGTTAGGTGACCGCTTCATTTGACACACAACTTCCGGTTGCCCGTCAAGCCCGGCTGAAGGTTTCTATATACATTGGAAGGGCTGAATTCATCGGCTGAAAACCAGGCATTCAACGTTAACCTCACGACAATTCTATTGAATTATGGTTAACCACAAAGAGGAATATCAGTTGCATCTTCTGCTAAAACTGAATGATTCGTTAGCTGGTCTCGTCAATTGCGAGCCATGTGAATGGTCCAAGTCATTCTCACGTTGCCATTCCATGGTCGTGGTTCTTGACTTTCCTGCAAAGTCAAGCTGAGAACTAGATTGAACAACAGAGTCAACAGGTTTTGATTGCAAGAGACATTCAAAATTGACTTGTGTATGTATATAAGAATAAATTAGTAAGTCTTCACTCGTACTCGTGCCTTCGTTGTCATGGTAGGATGATTTGTATTTGTGTATCCACATAAGTGCACGCTGGAACGGTTGAATGTTCAGAGCTGGATACTCACTTCTTGAGTTAGATCATCGAGTAGCCATTCCATAGGCCATTTGGGGAGAGTGGGGAGGATAATCTGACCTCTGAACCATTGGACTGGAATGTTTTTGGCCGTTTCATTGCTCATCCTCTGAAGGCAAACAGCCGAATTCTGGGGATTTTTTCTTGGCTTTTCGAGCAGTCAAAGAAGGCAACACATCTAGGTCTAGGTTGGCATCGGCATGTCAGAAACTGTAGATACACAACTCTTCGGTCACGCCCCATCTCTCACCCCCATCTTTCCCCAACTGGCGGCCTGTGCTGTCATGTGTTTGTTCCATCTTTTCCTTACGGGCGACGGGCAGTTTTTGTAGTGCATGATCTTTCAGTATTACCTGGAGGCATCATGGGATTGTGATGGTTGCAACATCTTCACCTTCACCCCGAACGATGGCCTGTCCCTCTGTCTCTACCGGGGAGTGAAACGGTGCCTTTTCGGAGTTTAAAGCATCGACAATGATTGTGCATCGAGTTAGAGTATACATGTTCGAACATGTTATGAACATGGTATGTACCTTGCATATCTCATTTATATAAAGTAACCAACTGTGTCTGGATCAAATTCAAACAGAAACATTTGTCTCTATAGAATGAACAAACATCTTTCTCATTGCACAGTATCATAAGCAAATTCCACCAACAAAAACCCTCAAAACATCTACCAAGATAAATAACATGTTTGATGCATTTTGAAGCTCTAGGCACCACAAAATCCCTCCCTCCCCATCAATTCAAAGTTGCAACTGCTCTGTGAAGACTTCCGTAGGATCACCTGTCAGGCGTGTCAAAAATCTCAACTGTCAGCTGATTGTGTCGCCCGACAAACTTTCGTAAAACAGGCAATCAAAAAAAGCAGCTTACCATAAAGCCCTTACAAGGCATAAGTTGAACAATCCTGCAAAACCAACAGAATTTTTGCCCTTCAGCTCAACAATTAAAAATGCCAGTGAATGACCTTTCCTGTGAACCACCCCCAACTGTACGAGTAGGTAAATGATCCTGATACTGATAATCATCTCATTCTTTCGGATAATCTGGCATACATGATCAATCAGCTCAACCATTCCGTTCGTTTCGCCGGGCCAGGCTTCCACACGCAATGCATCAAGACCATCCAGATCACCCGGAGGGTTAAAGCTGGCATTGAAGGTGTTGGTTTCTTTCGGCCTAGGTAAGCTGTCCCCGTGCTGTTGTCTGTAACGGAAATTTGATCACTAGCCGAAGTGCATGGAAAATCCACCAAATATGTATCAACTAGGTCTATAATATTTGCATATCATCATTTTCGCTCTGGTAAACTAATATAGTGAAACATGGTCATCATTTCTGGGAAAGACCATCAACATGGTTTTGTAATGTTGTGTATGTTCAATTGCTACCTTCCTCTACCCGAGAGTGGAATAGTTGCAGTACATTGATGTTATCTGCCTGGACATGTGGGGATTTTGCCGTGTTAAGGGGTCTTTGATGGTGTTGAAACCATCTGCTTGAATTGGTGCAGACTTGCAACAAATGTAACTTCATGAAATAGCAACGTTGCTTCCCCCATCTAACCACCAGTAAACATCCATATCACTGGAGGCCGCTGTTCTTTACAATTCCAACAGCATATCAATTTTCCCGGATCTTTGGGGTCTCTGTATGGGTATCTGCTCCCACCAAGCCTTATCAGACCCGCATTCCTTTTTCGGGGTTAGGATTCCACTGAATTCAGCTGAAGTCTTGGTCCGATTTGGGGAAGACTCCCTCACTCAACCACACTTCATTGTTGTAAACATTTCCTGGTGAAGAAATATGGACAATGCCCGGGAAGACACTTTAAACACCAAACAACATTTGCTCAAAATTTGGGTACCATTTCAGGACCTCACAATTGGTGGTAGTAAGTATTCCACCCATCCGGGGATCAATCATTCGATCGCTGCAGCCACAGCTATAAAGCAGTCCTTGAAATAACATTCCAGGACGTCCTGGCTATACTTAACAAGGATCCAAGATTCACAGTCTAACTGTTGGACAAACTTATCCCAACCATTAGACAAATTTTGGATTCACAGCTCCGGGATTCACTTATTCCAATCCAATCCACATATCAACAAAAAATCACAAGCTCAACTGGGCACTGCTCAACCCCCCCCAAACCAAACTCAACTTCCAGCCGAGTAACCCTAGATTGATGGAGGGAGGATCCTGAGGGTTGACATGAGATGCGACTGTGATTCCTGATTGGAATATCTTTGGCAAAAACATGACATCTGGAAACCATGTTCAAAGATCTGATGGACAAAATCCACTGCCCGAAAGCCACAGGATCGACCCCCACATTCACCCTGAAACAACCTGGGGTTTGCCCGCTCCTTCCATTCAGGCCGTGCCCGGGACACTGAAACCGGCTCGCGGGGCTCGCTCCGCATAGCTGCCTCCAGTCTCTGAAACCAGGAAAGTTGTCGATGCCATCATGCCATCCATCATGTGCACCCATCATGTTCATAGCTCTTCTTACGAAGACACATATTGAGCCACGGAAAAAAAACGGCCTTACTTTTTTCATTAAAACGGGTTGTTTCATAGGGATCCTAACATTGGTTTATTACAATCCCCACATAACTGGGTATAGTTTTTCATCGCAACCCAAAGATACCCTTAACAACCCAGGGATTTTGGTGAAGGTCTCTCCCCACATCTTGGCATCTTCGCCCCGCCTGGATCTTCGTTGCTTCGAAACTCACACGGCGTTCACCTGCCGAAAAGAAGTGCAGAAGAATTGATCAGGATTGATCACATTATGGTGTTGGAAGGAAATGGTGGGAGAAGTATATATAGTGCGTTTAATTAAATAAAATAATAGGAATTAATAAATACAAAGAAATCATTTTGGAATTGCATTAAAAAAGATCAATTGAAATCAAACTGTTCCTCTGAAACGGGAGACCTGTTGATGCAGCTGGCAGCACGGTGGTGTCTGTTTGTTGCAACGGATCTGCTTCCACCTTGCGTAGCGGGATATGGCCACTGCTAGCATGGTACAATTTTTCAGGTACGATCCATTTCTCAGGGAAGGGTGATGGTGAAATTTATATGCTTGGATTGGGTTGATGCTGCATGTTGTTGGATTTGTGTTTTGATGTGAAATAAATAGTGCTAGAGGCTCTCTTGGAAGGTGGATGGGCCATGAAGACATACTACCAGGAGCAAGGAAACCCAGCCTCATAAAAAGGCAAAATTTGGAACGTCCTTTACTACCGGACTAGCTACTAGTAATACCCACCAAAAGTTCAGGAAAACATCACTTTTTGTTTGCGATCGATTTGGAAAGCGCAAATGAGCCTGTGACTTTCAGCATTTTCATTTGAACAGGAGATATCAAGCGAGTATGCTCCAGCGCTCTCCAAACACGCTTCAAGATGACCTGTCCCAAAACCCTGCCAAATCAGCACATTAAGGTGTTTCAAATGTAAGTAAACAACTTGTATCCAAATGTGCATATATGCTCGATTCAATCAAGTCCCATTACCGATTGAGATCCATCAACACGGACACCCGGACACCCTTCTTACCGCACCTGTACCTTGACATCTTCTTCTGTGCGAGCGTTCACCCACGCAGCAGAAGGACCCGTTTTTTTCGGACTTTGTTGGACTTTTGGTGTTGCATCCGGCACGGACACCTCCTTGCAATGAACATGTGGAATCTGGGCATCCGGTTATATCACAGATGTCACTCAGTCATGAACCAAATCTGATTAGCGAGTTGATGTCATCCAGAAATTACAGGGAATCAATCATCCCAAGTGGTGCAAGAGTTGGCCCATCTACTGTCCAATACAGTATGTATTTGTATAATATGTTTCTTTTGTCCATGGATATTACTACACGGGAACTCCGAACTGGCGATGAAACATTCAATACATATCACTGCTGTGAGAACGAAGGAGCTTTCAAAATTTTGAACTTATAAAACCAATTGACATCTATCATGATGATAATAGTATAACAAACATTAATCAAACTTCCCGTACTTTACTTACAACATGAATAGATGTTACCATACTTTCAAAAACATGAATACTATTGATGGTTCAGAACACCCCCCCCCATGGAAAACTACCAAAACTTGGCAATGCCAGCAATAAAAACCGTGAAGGTCTAGTGAGTTAGGTTTCAACTCATTTAGAAAAGATATCAGTCAAATTGGAGATCATTGCCACAGGGATCGGGGGGAACATACAAAAATGCTTGAAACCACCAACTAGCTATGCAGACTATTCGTTGATTTCATTGTGTCATTGGTATTTATACCATACAAACAGTACTTCTCATGGCAAATCATCGCTCTTTGACATCCTTGGTTGCATGTGTCACACATGACGGGCTAGGAATGGTAAATGATCAGGTGCCCAACCCCTCCAGGATGAGCAATGACACGGTTCGCCTCTTCTTCTGGATGTTCTTCTGGGTCTGCACTAGCGACCTTAGATCAACAACGACCCAAATGAGCGGTGCAAGAAAAAAATCCAGCCTTACATTCCATGAAATACTGGTTGGTTGATAGGGACCCTTATTAATGGTGTGTTGTAATTCCTATATAACTGCAAAGTATAACCTCTTATATACTCTAAACAACCAGCGTATTTGGTCACTGCTCAAAATGTTCTTTTTTTGCTGCCAAGAAAACATAGATTCGCTTCACAGTTGTTTCTCGTGGTGCCAAGAAGTCCGTGGCACGGCTCCATATTCCCCGTGCCAAAGCGCGCATCGGGGCGGTGGAAAGAAATTGGACAGGCGTTATCTACCCATTCCGGAGATATTTGTTGGGTAGATACCTGTTGGATAATGGGATTTGAAGCCTTTCTGGCCTTACTGTCATACAGAGATCTTTTTTTTTGACAAACAAATTTATAGGTCGATTGTCGGAAGAATGAGTTTTGTTGTGGACTGTATTGACCTCTTTTAATCGCGGAGATCACTTACAACTGTTAGACAACATGTGCGGATCGATGAGTATTTTTGTTTTCATCTGACTTGTGCCGAGGGACACAAGTCAGCCCCATTCATAAACTAACCTTTAAGCAGGGGCTTTCCTGCAATATCACTTACGGACAATTCTTTGAGCCACAATTGAACAACCAAATGCAAATATGGATCCAACCATGAATAAACCAGTGGATGGTTGGATATCATTGAGATACCCATCTCATATATCTATATGTAAATATATGTAAATATAAATATATATATTATATTTGTCAAGCACCAATCAATGTCACGATCACATTCCCGAGCATATCGTCTTACACCTTCCAACATGAAATTTGGATCATGATACGCATGCATGTGCATGGTACATGCTAATTCTACCTCAAAACGACCCCACATTTTCTGGGTCCCATGTGTGATACTTTCTCGCTCCCAACGACATTTCGACAACGTGTTCGGTGGGCCATGGGCCACTTGCGGCCAACTGCTGAATCTTCTTTGAGGAAATAACGTGGAAAAAGCATTGACTCGATATCTTGTATCTGTTAAAAAGCTGCTTAGTCATTGCTGTGTGGTCACACCTATCTTTCAAAGCTACACCAGTGACATAATTAGTAGTAGTGAGTAGAGTACAACACAAGTGTTCTGTTCTAGTCTGACCAAAAAAAATAAAATCATGACAATACAGTGGTATACATGTACTTCTTCTAATTTGCCTCCAAGGACTTTTCGAAAGAAGATCCAAGTTCACCACGGTTTTAGAATCGGAATGGATAATGCTCGAATGACTCGAATTTATAATTTGGCCAAATTTGGTCTTTGTTTTGCCCATATGCCAAACACTCAAGAAAAACAGCAAAGTCAACTTGAGAGCCATGATTGTTGACCTCCAATAAAAATAGTGTTGGCGGGCATTCTCGAACATCCAGTAGCCTGGGTTGCCAGACCATGGAGTGCGATGCTGCGTCCATCCAAAACACGCGATGCTATGCCAACGATGCTGGCCTAATGAAACTTGTTGTCTACGTACATGTACCGTAAATGTAAATGTAGTGCTGGCCCACAAAGAAAACAGAAATTAGCCAGAGAGTCAAAGTGCATACAAGCCGTTCATCTCTACATTTTTGGATAAATACCTCTTTATTCTTTGATGTGTGCATTGAGTGTCAAGACTTGTTGCCCTGCCAGAACAGCAAATGTGTGGATATATCTTTTCGGTTGTCATGTGGTGAAAAACTCACATTTCCCATATGGAAACCTCAACAGTTTTTTTTGCCAGCAGCGTCAGCCGAACAAAGTCAGCCTCAACGGGGATTCTAACTCAATGCGCTGTTCCAATTTCCAAATGGACTGCATATGTACAACGCATCAGCTTGATGCAAAGCTGACGACAGCAAATTTGTGCGAAGAACGAGATGGCATAGCACAATAGCACTATCACGATCCTTCACAATGTTAAGAATTGATTGACCATTTATATCCATTTATAACTTGATGGAACTAAGCTCCACGGAAATCAACAGGTCCGTGCTATGCTGCGTACTTGCAGTGTGGAAAAAAAGCTGTTGACGCCTTTCAAAACTGACATGGAACCAAAACAATCGCAAGTTTGGAGAGAATTGTCTTGTATCAAAGGATAATGTTCAGGTTCCATGTTGGTTTTCGGGCGCATATTTTTCATGCAGGCTAGGTCAATCATCACCACGCTGGGTCACCATCTTTTTTTTGTACAATGGAAGATCCATGAGATTGGTTGATTCTCACTTTGTCCCGTCAGCAAAAAAAACATTGATTACACCCCCGAAACCTAACATGGATACCCAAAAAAGGGACTATTTCATTAGGAAACACATTTTCCAACCATTGATTTTCAGGGGACATGTTAGTTTTCCGCGAAGTAGTTTTAAACATACTGCCCAGGACATAGATTGGTTATCAATAACAATCGGGATATACCAGTGATGTGTGGATCCCATTTGTGCAGGTACCTTTATGATGTTGAAAGAATCCTAAGAGTCTCTCCAAGAAATCAGGCTAATCATCCATTCAAATTCATTTGACTTAACCCCACAACCATGAAACATGAGGACTTTAGGCCCTCAAAATATGGGTTATAAGTTAAAACCCCTAAAAAGGAAGGGTTGTGGGTTCCCATGGTAGAGTGTCATGATCTGTCATGCACTTTTTTTAAAGTGAATTTAGATGAATTTAGTCCACTTGGGGATTGAATAATTTCGACTTCATCACCACATTTCGCCAGCAATTTGTAGAGTTTGTAGCGGGTTCCCAACGTACCCTTCGGACAAAACGATCCGAAATTTGGCATTGAGAAATACGACATGAAACAATTTCCTCCTCCCCTAGACTTCACCTGAAATCACTTTCAACATATTTAAATCTGAAAAGTCAAAATCTTGTTTCTGAAAAATTTGATCCTTGGGACAAGAAATCTCTGACTAGTCCCAACAAAAAAAACACCCTAAAATTGCTGGACAATGATGGTTAAAAATGCTTAATGTTGGGCATAACAGTTAAACCAATATAGATTCGACCCGTTTTTCTGGTGTTTTAACGTAGCTGTGAGAAGGCGGAGTAAGTTATGGTCCCAGTGGATGAGAATGACCTGCGCTGGCTTCTGCAGCCGACCACCATCCTGTCATCCTGTCTTCCGCGACACGCAGTTTTTACACAGTTTTCATACGGTGACACGAGTTCAAATGGAAAGAACATCCTTCCACATCTCTTTTTTTGTCTTGGTTTGCTTTTGTCCATTTTGGTGAGCTAGTGAAATTTATGATGTGTTGATAAGATAGATATGTGAAAATCATAGAAACACTGCCTAAAACTTTGGAAAAAACATCATAAGCATCCCACGGATGTAGTTGCCTTGTTGCCCATCGTGTCTCAGCTCACATCCCCCAAGGAGTTCATTAAAGTTTTGCCATATGGGGATGAAGTATTATCATGAAGTATGAAGTCATAAGTGACATCAAATAATTCAACCATAGTGAATGGCTTCCAAACAAATTCTGAAGTTTATAAATTCATAAACTCCAGACGCGTGGATTTTGATCCATCCAACGGATTTCAGGAAGCATGGCGATTCAACACAACAAGACTTGAACAAACAAATTCCTACTTCAAGGTGTCCCCCGAAAGTTTGTTTTTTGCGCGACGCAAGAAGAGACATAGAAGAAGTCAAAATCCACTCACAGAAGAGGGGTGGCTGCCACTGAAAAGAAAAAGCACATGGCCTTTTTTGGATCGAGTTCAGGTTCCAGCAACAAACAAATTGACACACATAATATGGAACATCAACAAAATCCGGATGAGGTGTCATCATGCTTTCATGCTCGGTCTATTGAGCTTCTCCGTGCTATTCTTGAACTTCTTGAGGGATTTGAATTTACCCAGAATGTGGTCACTGCTACCACCACCACCATAATCACAACATGCGGTATGTGTAAACACAGAAATATATTACTCACCAAATCATGGTCAAAGTCATCATCATTACATGTCGGGGAAGCATGTTACAATGATATCGAATCACAAATATCATATAGTTATGAATATATGTATATATATATATATATTTATATACATAATAAATATATACATAAATCTCAAGGGGAAACTTTGGGTACCCTTGGGAGGGTACCCTAGCAGTTGTTCCCCAAATATTACCCTATTTTGCCCTATACAACCATTATATAACCCATATATTATGTAATATATGTTGGCATATATCTCGGGTACTCTCCCAAGGGTACCCAACTTTTCCCTTTGAAAATCACACATGAATGTCATAGTGATCATATATAAATATGTATATATATATATATGTATTGACATAGTATCACATATCTGAAGATAGGAAACCCCAATACAAACTCCTTTCCGATTGCAGCACTCAAAGCCCCTCATTCCGTGGGATTCGTGGAGTGCAAGGACCATATCCGTTGCCATTGCTGGATGGCATCATCGTCCTTCAGGCGATTTTCCCAGCGAAAAAATCCTGGAAAAAACACACCAGTTTTTTTTGAAAAAAAAACAAGCTAAGGGACAAAGAAGTTGTTCCAGGAAACTTTTACCAGGTTTTTGCCAAATTTCTAAAATGTTTTGAATGTTTGTGGTGGCATGTCTTCTTACAGATTGCAGCTAATATGTTCCTCTTCAAACCTTGCCACCGGGGGGGCGCTTCCAGTCGATTTTTTCGCCAGTGGGAAGGAACTTTAAGAGGTACGGAAGTTGTGGGAACTCATGGTGTGTCTATATGCATAGTGAATTCTAGTGGCAACATGGTTGAAACCTCGCGGACCTCCTAGCTATGGGGATAAATCATTGAAGCAGGGTTGACATCATTAATTGATACATATTCAGACATGATATATTACTAATGACCATCCTGAAGGGACTGCTTTGATTCATTCTTAAACCTATAGTAGAAATGGATCAGGTAAAATCCGAAAAGTTTATGCGTCCATGAATTTATCTGAACCAAATTTTCCAAAGATGGACAACTGATGACAAGCCAACCGAATTTGAATCAAACGTGCCGTCTCCCACCAACCCTGGCGCCTTCATCGCTGAATTCGTGGCCATGGAGGCACTTCGCGGGGTCTTCCGTGGGGTCTTCCGTGGCGTCTGCAACCGGCTGCTCTTTTGTTGGGCTTTCCTGAGACGGCAGAACATGGAGATGAAAAACAAAGGAAACCTGGGAACATGTGCGAAACATGTGGTTTCTTTGGCAATCAAGCCCAAGTATACAGTACATGAATGAATCAGAAACATATCTTTCTTCTTGGAGAAGGGAAACAACATGGCAATGATTCAGGATGCAATGCCATATACTATGTACAATTAGTTATAATATGCAATTTATGTACATCGATATAGATTGATACCAAGAATGAGCAATACGTAAAATAGTGTACATACATATGTCAGGATGCTCTTACAGTGGGAAAGTAAAGACTGACATAGGGCATGTGCATTTCAAGCATGTGATCTTCTTCTCAAACACTGGCATCCTGGTGAGGGAACATACATGTGTATATATATATATACACATGAAATCTAAACATAATATACACTAAAAACACATACAGGGGAGTGTCATTTTACATCATATGCCGCACCATTGGGAGATCACCTCCAATTACCCCGACAACATAAACCACCGGACTGTTCTTCTGGCGTTTTTGTGCATGTCGATCCCCAATGAAGGATCCCCAACAATATGGTATAAATTCTAGAAGCTGATATGTCTTTAGGGCCACAAATTTGTGCCAAGATGGGGCGTTCTTTCCGCCAAAATTTGGGGAAAAATGACATCAAACCCATCGAAAGAGATTTTTTTTCAAATGCAGATCTTCTTCAGAACTTCAGTCCAGTGATCATCCCGAAGAACCGGCTCTTCAAACCAGAAGCTTCTGGTCACAAGTCTGACTTTGGGGATCCGAAAAAGCCCCACATCCTCCACCGGATGTACTCATCAGTGGCCCATCAACTTCCCAAGTATCGTAAGGACCATCCCAGCTTAAAGTAGATTTCAAGTTTCAACACGATATGAATGGAAGATGTTTGACGAAAAGGGATGATATCCCCAAATGCCAACTAAAAAACATGCAATAGAAATATGATAAATTTCGAATGATGTTTAATTAAAACCTATGTGAATATCATTATACATACATGTATACCGTGTATATCTATATTTATATACACACCCAGAATACCGTATACAACATCTTTTTCCAATCTGATGAAATTACCAGCGTTTTCTTGGCGTTCCCGAAACAAGGGCAATTTCAAAAAAGGAACGTAATTAGTCTTCCAACTTCCAACCACTATTTTTCAGGGGAACATGTTAGTTTTCCGGGGAGTAAATATACGAAAGAAATGAACTAATCCCATCAAATCCCATTTTGTTGGTGTTTCCCACAAATGTACCCTTCTGGGAACTAACATTGTCCCTGAAAATAGACCCCTGGAAAAGGAGATTCCGAACTTGGAAAACCCACCAAGTAATACCCTTTAAAAAAAAAACTCATAAATATGAAATCGATATAAGTATCACTTATAATCCTTAGGCTTTATTTGGGTAGGATTTCATCCCCCAACAAATCCCTTTAACAAAAATCCCAAGTCACTCCAGGTCATCCCAAGCACTTCGCAGCTGCCCACAGAAGTCGTTCAACGATTCCAGGAGCGACGAGGCACCAAACCTCCAAGGTTTGCAGGTTGGTGGGTTAGGATGCCCACCGGGGAAAAACCGCGTGGAGAACCATAGGAACATAGGAAAAAACAAAGACAAAAACGTACTTTTTGGGATGAAATCTCAAGAAAACATCTGAAATCTTATGAACATGCTCAATAATTATAGGTGAATAATCTTAGGTATTTTTTTGCGATTCGTCGAGAAGAGCTTTGGAAGATGAAAAAAAAGAGCATGGTAAAGCAGTATATCAAGCAGTGTCTGCTTCTCGGTAGAATGATCATGTTGTTGATGTTGGTGACGATGACAAGGATGTTGTTGAACATGAATAGTTTCTTGTTGCGTGTCTGTGTAAAATGGTTGTTTGCCCAACTTCTGAATACAATATGAAACTTGATCGGTCAGACCATGCTGACCCTTGGAAAGGGGCCCTTTTGAATAGAAGGGGGAGGTGTGGTCAACAGGCTCCCAAACACTGAAGTGATCCACATCTTCCTATCACACAAGCGCCCATTCAGTGCTAAATAAAGTTGGAGAATAGAACAAACTATCCTATAGTATTATCCCAAACGGTGAAACCTATCGGCAATAGGGTTCAGTGGAATTTCACTCTCGGATCTTGGATCTCAGAAATTATATAAATGCGTGCAAATACGTATATACATATATGTATATGTATCTCTAAGTATCAATGTAAATTAAAAGAAATATACACACATACAATTCATCCATTCATATATATATATGTATCCGTATGTTTCATATAAATCTAATAATGGGTTTGAGTCATGACCACATCCCCAAAAAATCCCACCCCAGGGCGCCTGCTGTCCTCCAGCCCAAAAAAGCGTAGCAGCTCCCTACAATCCTCCTCTGCCAATCGGAAAGCCTACCAGGACGGACACGACATGGACGTTTGGTGGTACTGTTGATGGTTCAGAAATCCCAAACAACCACCTGGGATGTATAAAAGATGGTGCTAAAACCCTGTAAATAATGGGATAAACTACCAACCGCAACTGGTTAGCCGGATTTTTTACATCAACAGTATCATCCCACCGGCCTCAAAGACATCAAATAGTAAATACACAGGTGTAGATTTGTAAATAAAAAAATCAGGATAAACATAAAATGACAAACGGTATCCATGTGCATAATCCATTATTGGAATATACAAATATATGCAGTACAAAAATAAGTCAAGTATCTTATGCATCTTATGCCAACTCTGCTCCATGTAATTGGGCAAAACTGATTCCAATGTGCTGCAACAACTTACATCTATATAAGATAGTTTGACGATGTTTAAGATAATATATCATAATATAACTTTGACAGTGAATACAAAACCATTCCTTCTCCACTGCTACCTATGAACAAATCGGATAAACACACCAAATCTTCATGGTGTCACTAATTGCAGCCATCCTTTTGTTGCGTGGCTATTGTGGGGGTTTTGCGCAAGGGACTCACAATCCATCCCCCATTTAAGACACCTCAGCTTGATCGGTCAGTGATCCATCGAGCTCTGACATGCAATGGATCCATCGAAGTAAATCACTGAACTCCCACTGAAGGTGATGACATACGTTTGAACTCATGATAACTTGGACAAATTTTTGAAACACCCAATTTACTGTGATTGGCTTGGGAATTGATGTATGTTTATTTTCGAAAAAAACTATTCTCCAGCTCCAGGATTCGGGAATTCTAACAGAGCAATTTGTCCCTGCCAAGCTCCGGCAGGGCAGCGAATAGCAGGGATTTTCTACGGCCCAGCAATTTGTCATGCAAATTCCATGTGGGCAGCATGGAAAAATGGACCTCAAACTACTGAACTCTATATAATCAAACCACAGTAATTATCATCCTTTTTAGGTCAATCAGTCTATCAATCTTAATTTATTTTAATTTCAATACTAACATCAATCAATATCTAGATGGCGGTTGAACCAACCCATCTGAAAAAAATATGCTCGTCCTAATTTCCCCAGAAATCCGGGTGAACATAAAGAAATCTTTGAGTTGCCATTTGTTACTATCCCTGAAACTAACCTAGCACATGAAACTGGATGGTTGGAATACTACTTCCCATTTGGGAAGGCCCATTTTCAGGGGTCATGTTAGTTTCCGGGAGTGTAGACATCTATGATTGTCCATTTCAACTCTTTCCACTTCCATTCAATTCATCGCGCATGGCGTTCCCAAGGTCACCCCAAAACCCCGACCTGCTCAAAACGGTTGACATGTCGAGCTAAAGTGAGCTCCAGTTGCGCCAATGTTTCAACCCCTAGGGTGTCAAATTTTCTGTGAGGTAAGGGTGGGTTGTTTTTTTCGGATGGCATGTTGGGGTAAGGGAAAAACCTTCCAGATCAACTTTGAGATTAAACAAATGATGGGAAACTTCAAACCAACTATAACTATTAGTAATTAGGTTTCAAGAATAAATTTAATCATCTGTTAGGTGCTGTTTGATTAATCAGCGATCTGAATCAAGATGAAATTGTGGTGATGAGATGTATCAAAATTACTTCACTGCCACAAAAAAGGAGGAATTTTGGGGTCCACCAACCTGACTCAAGGGCACTTCTCTTGCGGTCTTTTTTCTCTAGTAAAAAACCACCTGCTACTATGAAATTATCAGTTCTTTCGTGAGACCGGGCTCCATTTTAGAAGTAAAGGTGATACAAAAACAAAACATGGGCCTGCTCAATGTCAGGATTGTCTGTTCAAGTTGAAATGAACGTTCAATGGATTTACCTTTCTTCGATGAATCCATATAATTTCACGGATCTGCGTTAAACATGTCGACTCAAGTTCCGGGTAAAATATCGTGTAACCAACCTGGAAGCACCTGATTTATGATATAACTTCATGATCCTCATTTTGGATATGGATTAGCGCGATACACAAAAAACTTTCTGGCGGCTACTTACTTGAACCAGTTTCAAATGTATCATGTAAATTAACGCCAGTAGTCCTCCCAATTATATAATGCAAAATACATAAGTACGACATATGGCCATCACGCGCCAGACAGAAATACGGAAGATGTTTTACTGAAAGTGATTGTAGGTGAGGGTTGGAGTGATCAGGCGGCGATAAACCACTGTTGGCTGTCAAATTGGACCTCTCATGATTACATTCAATTTGGTATTGCAACATTTCTGTTAAACAACTTCCTTACTTCAATTTCAGTCGGGAACAACTCAAAACCCACTTAGGACCACGAATGAAATTTGTACTTTCTGTCAGATCAATTTAGCTAGTCAAAGTATTTACCTCCGGATTTGTCTGGAACAATTTTCAAGATTTTGCCAGTTAGCTACCTTAGATCTTTTGGAACATATCCGTTGGCGTATCAAAGTCACCTCCTCCACCGAAAAATCTGGGCATTCCCAAACGACTCTCTCGGGGACTGGAGGTTGCTGTGGTTTCATCATCAGAACTGGGCCTCAAAAAATTAGATACCCCGTTGCAACAAGAAAACACATAGTGACATAGTGACTCAAGACAAAAAAAGAAAACAGTTAAATAACGCATATTGGTATTATGTGTTGATGTCCATCTCTAGCAAACTAATAGAAGGAATAATGCAAAACATGCTTCTGTGAAGCACTCCTTGAAAAAAACACTAAGAGCTACATGGTGCAACCATGCGTTTTCTTCTCGAGATCTCAGCTATGTAGGCAATGGTGTTGATCGAATTGATCGAAAGGCACATTCCTGGATATCTTATGACCTTGCATTGTCTTCCATTGTTTAAAAAAATGGTTTAACATCATTCATTCCATCTTTTGATTTCTGTTTCATCTGGATAAAATGATAAAAGTGGTGAAAACGTCATTATTTCCACATGATTTCCATCCTTTTGATGATGTTTCATCATCTGGTTGGTGGTTGAACCAACCCCTCTGAAAAATATGCTCCTCAAATTGGGTCCATCTTCCCCAATTTTCGGGGGGAAAATGAAAAAATCTTTGAGTTGCCACCACCTAGTTTTGATTATGTTTCATCATTAATCTCCTCTGCATCCTACTTTCCAGGTACGTATCCAGGATCACCCCCATGTCGTGTCACCGAGGTCCGAGGGACTCTTCTGGGATAGACGAGGGTAACGCAGCCTCAGCGCGTTTGAAACCCACCAACCGAAGCTTTCCCAACGATGCCTTCTTTACACTGCCTGGAAAGTAGACAACAAAAAAGGTGCAATCCGAAGTTATATCGGGATTAGCCAGGATTAGCCATAATCACTTGAAACAACCCTGAAAAATTGGAGAACCCTTCCATCACCAAGGGAGTACTGTCAATTTTTAGGGTTGATTTTCTCATGCAAGAAGGTGCTTATGGTGGACCACGTATATAGTTGACACAAAAAACAGGCACACAAGAATTGCAATACAACATAGAAGCTGTCTACTTTTGCAAGGTGTATTTGGACATGATCTGCTTTGAAAAGGTGACCGTCAACGACCAGGGATCAGGTCACTCTAAATCACCGCGTATGAATGAAATATGATATATTTTCCATAGTTTTTTTTTTTTTTATTGTCGAATGTCATTGATATAATATCTATATAGTCTATGAACATGTATATATATATACCAAAACATCTGAAACCGTTGGACCTGTATGCAATTAGTATCCATCAGTCCATCCCATCACTGCGAAAGCACCTCGGTGATGTCTCGTGGAACTTCAGGAACCTCGCCCTGGGTAGGTAACGGTGATTTGAAAAATCTGATATTCACATTAACCAATACCTGAATCCAAGGCTGTGAAACTTATGCCCCTTAACCACCAAGGGAAGAGACCTGGACCTGAACCTGTTGAAATTGCAAGCTATTGGAGGGTCTATATAGGCAATGGCTGTTTCATCATTGATAGATACATGTTGGAAAAAAAAACAACGCACCAACATGTTCAGTGTTGTACTGATGTGTATAGATCTTCAAAGAAGTTTAATCTTGTCATAACCCTGTGAAGCACTGGGTCATTCACTTAAATATCAGGATAATTAATGGAAACTCATACTAGTTGGTGGTTTCAACCCCCTTAAAAAACCATTAGTCAAATTGGATAATTTCCCCAAATAGAGGTGAAAATAACAAAACATATTTGAAACCACCACCTACTAGTAGCATAGAAAACCATAGGGAAACTCACAAAACAAATCACTCAACCTCTGCCCCTTTGCCGCCTCTAAAGGGGTCCCTCTGCCCGTTGAAGAAGCCGAAGGATCGGCCTTTTCGGCCAAACCCGAGGTCGGGGCCACGTTTTCCTCATTTTTTAGGGATGCAAAACACATATTTCTAGGGATGCAAAACCTTCATGTTTCATTGGGTTTTGTTGAGGTTCCAAGGGTAGATTATTAATAGTAGGATATGACTCATATGCCTATCAACCCCTCAAGTGACAGGTTTTTTTTAGTCATCGAAGAGCAAACCAACTTTTCATATCTCCTGTGTGGGTTACAGATCTCATCTCCAAGGATCAACTTATAGCGAATCATTTGAAGCCAATCAAACAAATTGTCACTTGATAAAAATCTCTTCCTATCGGTGATGCAATTCGTGACCTTTTTCTTTATCCCCAAACGTTGGGAGGTCACGATTCCACCATTGAAAAGTGTCACGTTTTTCACCACCCCAGTTGGAGGTCACAAAGAATTGCCCGGTTGAAGTATCATTTGTGTTGATCACCTTTTTGTATCTACTGAGATTCGTTAAACAAACAGCCGGTTTAGCTACTTCGAATTCACAGAGTCCACACATTCGAGTAAGATGCAACTCTTCGGAAAAAGATATGATAAGCATCATCAAGTAAAGTGTAGAGTCGTTGATGATCATCTTGCAATATGAAACTACCAACGCTTCTCACACTGTGATCCACATTATTACATCACCATACGTCAGCTGCATATCTCTCATCAAACACGCAATTCAGAATCCACAATAATCTATCAATTTCCATGTCTTAATTTCAAATGTCAAGGCAACTTTCACTAAACTTAAATTCTGTTTGTCAAGCACCTTCTCATTGCCAAAAAAAAACACGTGAAAAAGACTTCAACATGTTGCATCCGAAGGGGTGCTGAGATGGCGTACAGACGAGCCAGTAAAAAAATCGAACCATCGCTGGGCATCACTAATGTCCTGGAACCCAGTGAAGAGGCATCATGTGCGCCAGGGTCTAAACTCCTTATATTGGGGATGGTCATCCCATCATGAATATGGAATCTTTATAATAGGTCTATAAACCCCTACTACTGGGTTGATGACCATCCCTTACTATGTGGAAATAGTGGGAGTTTAGACCCTGGCACATGTTGGAACCTGTTTTTAATTGCCTTCAGCTCCAAGATAATGAGATGGCATCCTCAAATTGTGTTCATGACCAGTATTTGACATGCAAGTAGTATTGGACGTCAGGCAGGTTTGTACAAACAGTTCTGTAGTTGTCACCGCTGGGGGGGGGACCTTCCAGAGTTGAATCTTGCTGAATCTCATCTGCGAACTATTGTTGATGGTTCAGATATCCCAAACAACCACCGTTTGGATGTATCCCAAACCCTGAAAATAATGGGAAAATTTACATATCAACTGGTTAGCAGGATTTCTGAACCATCAACAGTAGTACCAAACATGGGAACCGATAGTGAAACGAGATGGGGTTTCTCCGTCCATCTTCCTTCCTTTGGTCACATGGATCAATAAAGGTTGCCCCTCGTATGATCGCGGTCGGCACATGGGCACCCCTGATCGGGATTCCCCATGTAAAAATCGGTTGCTATATAGGTACTGCGAAATAAAATGATCCTTCACATGGTTTGCGCTATTTCCAAAACCCTGAAGTATGCTCCCAAATCCGGATACCAATCAGTTTTAGGTGATTTAGAGGTTGGCATAGAATCAACTCAAACATACCCCAAACACTTGCATAAGATCAAAAACGATCAATCCTGATCACAGTCATCACATGTGCGCATTATTCAAACACAGTCCTGGCAAGCAAAATGCCATACTTCGTCACGCTTTGCAATAAGTTGAAAACTCCTCGGCCAGGGATTATCATTCGGTCCATACAACCCAAATTATGCCAGGTTCGATGACATGGGGAAACTGACATGAAGCATGACATGTATCTCTGTATTGAGAAAATGCATTAAACCGGTCCTTACATGCACCTCATATAGATTTACATATACTACAGTAGATACAGTATGTGTATATATATATAAAAATTAAACACATGCACATTTCAATTCATTGAAAGGAAAGAAACGACACGTCAAACATATCAGAAACACTGAAACCTTGGATCTTACTTCAATTTTCTTCAAAGTCCATCACGCCATCTCCAAGATTTGAAAACTCTCACATCTTACCGCCACCTTAAATAAAATATCAATGCACACATCATTTGTATATATATATATTTATATCCAAATCTTACCTCAATTTGCAGGTTCTTCTACAAAATATGTAATACATAATATATATCATTATATATATCATTTCAATTCATATCAACCAACCTCATCAACCAACAGCCTCACCCACCTCCTCCCAAAACCTCACACCGAGCTCCCGTACACCGCCGTACTCCGACGGCACCGCACCGGGGACTCGGAGCGCTTTCCGCCGCCCAAGCGCCAGCGAGGCGACATGGCCTCCAAGGCGTCGCGGGGCCTGGAGCGACAAGTCGCTGGCGAGCGAAAATGTCCCATGATCTGATCTAGTTGGTGGTTTCAACCCACCTGAAAAATAGTAGTGAAATTGGATCATTTCCAAGTAGGGATGTAATTCGTCTTCCGACTTCCAACCACTATTTTTCAGGGGGAACATGTTAGTTTTCCAGGGAGTAAATATACGAAAGAAATGAACTAATTCCATCCAATTCCCATTTTGTTGGTGTATATAAAATCCAAAAATGCACCCAAAACTGGGAACTAAGGGAATCCCGTCCAAAGGCACTTCAAAAGGATGATGTGCCGAATTTCCAGTGGTGGGATATGTTGTTTTTTTTCAAAAATGTTGGTTTCTCCCTGAAACTACTATTTTTCGCCCCGTGGAAGTTTGGAGAGTCCGAACTTGGAAACCCCAGCATTTTTAGGGGCGATTGGCTGTTAGTTTCAGGGAAGAGACTTTCCATTGAATCTTGGTTGGTTCTTTTGAGGGGAATCCCTAGGTTTATGAAATAATCCCCACATAACTGGCTTTCATCTGCTACACCCCCGAAAACGAAAGGCTGGAGGGCCCAAAAATGATGGGCCTTGGAAAATGTATCTCGTTTAAAAAAAATATGGCCATTTTTGGTATCTATGTTAAATTTCAGGGGTGTACCCTCCAAGGTGGGATATATGTACCCTTCTCATCTGATGGAACTAAGAAATCCCCCTTTTAAAAGGTAGCTGGGTTCAGATGATGAACTCAAAACCCATAGGTAGGATATGTTATATAGTTCCCAGGAGAGTACAATAATATAGTGTCTTTTTGTCACCAATTCACTGGATGAACATGTTTCCTTCTCCAAACATGATGATGCTGATGCTGATGATTATGATAATGATGATGAGGACTATTATCATTATTGTTTATCCACCACCGATCCATTTGGGTGATCTGATTTAATCTCATCTATATCGATTGTGTTGTTTTTCACCACCCAAACTGGATGAACATATTTCCTTCACCAAACATGGCAGAAAACAAATATGTATGTATATATACATGTATGTATGTTATACGTTTTATCATGCAGCATGCAAAACTATTGTTACTTTATTTGATTGTTTTTGGTTGAACTTCCCACCCCAGGGAACAAAATATGTTTGAGTCAATTTCCATCTTCCCCCAGGTAAAAGCAGTAAACAAAATGAAACCATCACTTAAGTATACCTGACTAAACTCTAAATCTGTGGAGATTTGTTGATACTGTTCAAATGATTTCCAGTAGGACATCTTTGTAACCACCATTAAAACGAAAACAGCAAGACGTAAAGTCCTTCAATTGCTGGTAACATAATCCTTTGCCAACTTGGGCTGACTTCACAAGGGAACAGCAACTCCTTGACACCCCTAGCCTTTCATAAGCTGCAAGCTCATCTCCAGCAGCCTTGGTGCATTTAAAGATTCCAAGATTCCCAACTCGCTCATTCATGACTGCTGTCCCGGATGATTTTTCAAACATCACCATTTTTTCTATGTATAGGACCCCCTTTAAAAAAAACGGAGTTTGCCTACAGTTCAATCTTCTAGCGATGTAAACTGTTCCATCTGAAATTTTAGTAGGTCTACTTCACAGAAAGGGCAAAGAAGTGTTTCCTCGTGATGAGTCTATAAATCCGACATAATCCGACTAAATATTCCATACCAAATTGGTTTCCCAACATAACAACTTTGCAGAGATGGCATTACAAACGGAATGCGATTTCCAAGCAATGTTCAGTGAATCTGAATGGGGACATTCACCACCTTGAGTGAAAGCAAGTTGTTCCTTTAATAAGAAAACACCCTAAAAACACAGCAATGATAAACTATTGGATACTATTGATGGTGCGTGGTTGTCTATCAATATCCCCCCTGCATAAGCCCTTTGACAGGTCAACCCCATGGAACTGACATGAAGAATCCTCACGTTAGATGCAAATAAAGGCACAGTAAATAATCAGTTAGACAAGATCCGGACAAAATGCATCAGAGCGTCCCATTTGACCACACAACAGCTGTAAATCAAATTAAAGTCATCTTAAACATTTTTTACGCTCTTTTATGAAGTTTTAGGTGCCTTAAGAGTTTAGAATTTGAGGAATGAAGGAATCAGCCATGTATTGATAGTCACGGCAAGCCCCTTTGACTCCTAAAAGGACCTGAGCTGCCTCAACCGTCCATGAGAACAACTGAGATCCTACATACCCTTCCTCCCCTCGTCATGCAAGTTTAAAATGCCACGTCTTGTAAAGAGGGAGTAATCTTGGAGGGAACCAATTTCCATTTCCTCCACTTCCATGATTCATCCCCAAAAAATTACTCAAACCTGTGGTTGTTCTTGTTTCGAACCCTTCAAAGCTGTCATGAAATTCGTCTCACAAGCCCAACCTTTCGGGAAGTGAGTTCCCCCCACGGCGCAGAAGAAGGTCTCCTGACTTTGACCAGGACCTCAAGAGTTGGGCCGGGGAGTTGGAAGAGGTGCATCTCCAAGTTGCTGGACATGTCGCTGGACATGGGTGTATGTATATATATATATATTAATATATATAGATAAATTATATATATGTAAAATGCTCACGTTAGTGAATTTGTTTAAAGGCCCAAATATAATTCCAATAACATATATATATATATATATCTAATGATATGTACATATATGTCTGCATTGAACGCGCACCTATGTGTGCATATGTAGGGGTGTCTCAACAAAGCGCTGACTGTCTCAACAAAAAAAACACAAATTTTCACTGCATCACGTTGAAAATTCATGGTGCAGTGACCATGATGATGTTTGTATCAGTGTGACTCAATCTTTGTGAACATGACTCGAACCGGCAACATGATGCAATGCAATGGGCTCTTTTTTTGTCCTTCATTGAGTGCGCATCAGTTTTTTGATTGCTTCTGAGCAAGTCAGTAAGACACATTTGCCACCTTAAGCCAGATACGCAAGCCGCCTTGCTCACTGCCATGGATTTTTCATGCAGATTAAAATGCATTCAAGAAACATGTGGCCAGTACGTTAAAAAATATCTGACCCATGAACATGAGAAAATGCACGGTCCAAAAGGTCTTGAAGTATCTTGAGCTGTGTTTTTTGAAACCAATCTGAGCACAAAACAAACAAAACAAGTAGCTTTGGGCTATCGAGTCAGCGTACTGTCGTACACTCTTTCCCTCTCCGGACTCCTGCTAGTTCAAATCTCAGAATCTGAATGCAACGGCTAAAGTTCCCATATCCAATATTTCCAGGAAGGAAACGTACTTCACTAGTTGAACTAGACAAGACACTCAAATCACTTGAATCAATTCAATCTTCGAAATCATCTGAATCACATGATATGTTTCTTGTTTAAAAAGACCTTCAATCCCTGGCAGCTATGGCAGCCTTCGCAACTCTGTGCGATACGTTCAACGCACCAGCGATACGGAAACGGGAAACACATCACCAACCGAATGACGTCTGGAAATGGAAGGTCTCTCATGTGGAATCGACTGTTTGCAAAGGTGGGATAAGGCTATTATATAATCGGATGTGAAAGGACATAGCAGGATATGGTGTGATGTGACATATCATGACAATCTACTTAATTAGATATAATATGAGACAGGATGATCCAAATACATCCAAATGCCAGTGATACAATATACAGTATAATTCAATCTATAGAGTGAACTATGGTGGAATACAAGGTCAGTACGGATGATAACATATCTATATCTAATACTGATAGCACATATCGATAAATGATCAACAAATAATATATGATTATACTGATACTGTCTGATATGGTTCTCCAATATGGATATCACTAGGTGTGATTCTTGTTCGTGTTGAAATCTTATGTTATCACTTCGCACAGATTGACCAGCAAGCAAAGCTTGCACAGTAGCAGTAGCATCAGAAACGGCAGGTTTGCCTTTGGAAGTCACTATTGCCACATGAGATAGCACAACAACTTTAGAAAACTTGAATGCTGACGATTCACAAGCCATTATCAATTGGTACAACCTGACTATCACATACCCCAGGCAAATGTTTGGCTTTTGGCTGAATGTGTGTTGCACCCTAACATCTGTATTCCTCTTCCACTACCAGCTTCTCTCATTTTGGCCTAGTGGGTGTGATGGGCTGACACAACCACCTCGACAGCCATGAAACATCACCCGTGTCTGATTGATCGACAGCAATGGGTTGGCCGAAATGCAGCAAACCCAAAAACACCCAAGATACAAACGGCTGAGAATTTATAGATGTCTTGTTTTGTCCAGATTCAATATGATCCAATCATCAAAGGCAAACACACACAATTTGAAAAGAAAACATACAAAAAAGAGCACCAACCCAAAAAGGATTATATCTTTAACGATACATGGGTGGCCGTCTTTGCATGATCTCCAGAAACGGATTCACTGCTGCAGCAACTTCCACTTTCGGCGCCGCAGGTACCACGGCCGGAACTTCCACTTCCGCCGGCGCTTCGGGCTCCGCAGCGGGCACGTTGACGTCCAGAATCTCCACCTCTCCCGCGCGGCCAATGACGTCGCAAATGAGGTAGAGCTCTTGATCTGTTGGCACCTGACAGCTTTTCTCGCAAAATCTTGGAACAAATTGCAACCCTATAACCCTATGGGATAGAGTGAGTGTATATAAGGATACAGGATACTGTTTCACTTCTTGAAGGTTTGTACAGCTGGGTTTTTGGGCCTGCACATTTTGATAATTCAGATAGATGGACAAACTCCAGCACGAGTTTATAGGTATAGTTTATCCATATCTGTTATTTTCTGGATTTCGATGGATTTCGGACATCCCAAGTGGTGAAGAATTTGGCCTTTCAACTTTCAACAGTAGTAGTAGCAGCAAAAGCTAGGGATTTTCTGTGACACCGAAGCAACTAAAGCTCTTGCCAACAGTGGCTGTGCTATTTCCGTACAACTCTCACCAGAACAGTTGTAATTAATGACATTAAACAAACACAATTATCTTCACATAATTTTATTTCTTCACTCATCCGTTTCCATCCATTTTTTCTACCATCTCTCACTGGTTTAGTTTGTTCAATTTAAAAAACAAATGGGGCCTTCAGTCTCCGAAACTCTCCACCCCACCGGCCGGTTTGGCACCTGAATCACCTCATCTAACTCAAGGCAACCAATTTCCTCGCCATTCCTTCGAGCATCGTCCCTTTAACGTTCAAACGGATCTATAATATTTTCATGAAATATGATTTATAAAGTATATATATACATATATTATATGTACTGGTGCTTATTTACTAAGGCATACAATTTTCTCTAAAAAAATAATTTTGTTGAAACATCATGCTGCTTTTTGATGAAGGATCCCTTGAAACATTGCTATGTCACAGCTTCTCGTGGTAGATAGCAAATAACAGCATTGAATCTGACTGCAAAGATATCAACCCCAAAACAATGCAACCGAAACAAGATCAGAATCCTCTGACAATTTGCACACCAAATTCAGCGAATCGATGGCTTAGATATGTTGACCTGTAAGTATATATACATATATTATGTATATATATATATCTATATAAGCGCTACATCTGAGTAGTTTTAGAGGGGAACAAAAGTGTGAAATACATCGTACAATCTTTTGAGTCTTTGTGTATTTGAAGTTCGAATTGTATGCATCTATAAATATATGTGTCACATGTTATAAAAAAAGACAAGCAAACAAACAAAACAACCAACCAAATAAACAAGAGCAACCACAATAATCATATATGACCTCTGAGTTCCTGGCAATTCAAATGGTGAAATCCCCCTTTGAGAAAACTATAGAAAACTCAGGGATCAAGTCCGGTCACTGTGAAGAAGGTTTGGTGCGAGGGGGATTGTACTTGCTGCTTGATAGAGATTGCGGAGTACCACATTGGACCTAGGCCATAATGCTTGAAAAAACAAAAGTGCTTTTGGTAGGAAATGCAAGAAGTATATTCCTGTATGTAAATACAAACAAATATATCACATATATGTATATATATGCATATGACAAAAGATATAGCTCAATAAACTAAACCAACCATCAAAAACGATGTCTTCTTCGCCCAGTTCACCCCACTCTAAACAACAACAACATCAATGTCCAGGTCTCCGATATCCCACAATCTCGCTGCCGCCCTTACGGATTTGCAAGCCACAGGTATCGCCCCATTCCTCGGGAGATGAAAACAATTATGGAACTGAAGCATCCAAATATGGTTATACAATGTGAAGGCGAAACTGAATTGGAATTGCAGAAGACTAACAATTGAAATGGTTGCACATTTAATAGCATTTAATGTACTCCATGCATCTCCATGCCAGGATTGCAACACAATGCACAAATGTGTTGTGTTTTACAAATTCCAATGGTGAACGAGTTGGACACATCAATCCCAACAAGACTAAAATGATAAACTCCAGTTTTCATTCCCTCAAAATTCGAAACCATTTTTTCTTTCACCAAACTTTGGGTAGCTTCCCCCAATATGGCACACACACACACACCTTGAGTTTCGAGGCAAAGGTTCTAAAGCTGCCGTATTCCAACCTTGCATCATAGCACATTGACCTGGCATTGCACCTGCAATGCCGGTTGTTCTCTTGGGGATCCTTTGTGGATATGATACGATCCCAACAAAAATGGTGTGTAGAAAACAAAGGCACCCCCCTATAAAAGCCAAGGAATGAACATGTTTTTTGTTGTAAGAGGTACGACAGTACAACCTGGAAGATTTGAATAAAGGTATAACCTGAATTTAATGAACTGATTCTGTTTTAATAAATGTTTGAATGTAGAACCTGGAAGCTCAGCTCGGCCAGCTTCATTCCAACAAAATTTGGTCGCAGCAAACGGGAAAATGATCAAGCATACTGTTGATGGAAGTAAGCCTGCACCAGTTGAGGTTGGTAGTTGATCCCATTATTTTCAAAGATTTATACATCCCAGGTGGTTGTTTGGGATTTCTGAACCATCAACAGTAGCTGTGAACGATTTGAGGGTGAGACTTTTTGGTGTGCAGCCCTTCCGTTCAAAATCAACAACGGATCGGATGCTGGTCTTACATCTGTGGAAATCGAAAATCCGCGGACCAGGAAATGGAGGAGCCTTGGAAAATAATCATATGAGGCTTTCCTAAAATGGTGGGTTTCCCCAATAACCATGGGTTTTCCTACTAGAAATGACCATTTTGAGGTGGTTTGGGGGTACCACCATTTTAGGAAACACCCATATATGTTTGAACCCAATTCTGTTTTTTTGTTGTTGTATTCCCATGATTCCACCAAGAATTGGGATAGTCTCTCGAGCCTGAGTCATAGTCCCGCTGGAAACTCATGAAGCAGTCTAGAAACTACAATTATGTTCATATTGCACAAACTGGAAGACAGCTTCAGTCCGCGACTTATCAAATGTGAAAACACGAAGCATTGTTGAACAACATTGAAACAACTATAAAACTATATGCTAATGAGCTATACATATCATATCTACACATCTATATTATACAAAACTTGAATTTATCATCTGCACAATCTTAAGAAATGTCCTTGCCTAAAAAAATCATATACAGTATGTCTTCTTCCAGGTTCCAGGGTGCGCCTGGAGGATAGGCTCGACCATTGATACGCAACATGCCATCCCCACGGAAGACCCAAGTATCCGGGAACTCCGCCCAGCAGAGGCCTGGGGCACATCGAATATATGTTAAGAAAACAAGCCAATAAACGCTACATATCACCAAATTATACAAATATATGATATATGCATACTAATAATTGGGAAATAACACAACTCACCGATTGAAGCACATGTCTTTTTTTGGACTCTGGCATTTAAATACATTTCGAATGACATGAGATGCTAAGGGTTTCCATCTACGTTGCCCTGCCGTGCCGTGCCTTGTTCATTGGCCTGGCCCACGACGTCAGGCGACAAAAGGGTAAGGCCCATATCCATCCCTGAGGACCAGGAATCGCTATCTGTCCTCGTGGCAAAGGAGGGTTTTGGCATTGAGTGGTTATGGTCTTGTCCATCAAATAAACAAAAACTATTAAAATATCTCCTATCCAAATGAACCAAACCTTCAATCCAGTTACATGTTTGAGAATAGCTTAAGATCTATGATATCCTGCCAAGATGCACTTGTGGAATGTAAAGAGGCATCACCGCAAGATTGCAAGAAAGAAATCCGACGATTATCGGAGTGCAATCACAATGCATAATTTGGATAATTTCATGAGAAAGGTACAAACACAATCTATCATAGTGTATGCAACAGCAGCAGCAACAACAACAACAACAACAACAGCAACAGCAACAGCAACAGGAACAGGAACAGGAACAGCAACAACAACATCGCCCCTTCACCGGCCCCTGCTTTTTTCCAGTTGCTTTTTTGCCAGGTTTCTCCATCTTGATCTCTGCATAGAAATCTCGTCCATTGGCAGTAGTCTTTGACTTCACCGGTGTTTCCGAGATCACAATGCAATGGCCCTCTGCACGACCGTAGTGATCCTGGGATGCCACAGGATGTGGAGGACTTATGGCTTGAACATTTGGAAGTTTAGCAGCCAACACAGGCAGGTTCAAGACTGTATGAGTGGGTTCTTGGGAAGAAGCTCAAAGGTGCTAGCTCCAAACAAACCTGAAAATAAGTATACTAAATATTGTCTGAAATATTGAGCATATTTGGTTGCCATCCACATGCCCCATCCACTCAAAAAAAAGGCAACTTTATTGAGATCTAAGCCTTGCTCAATGAAAATTCACGGGTGAAGGTTCATCAACGAAACACGAAGAAGGAAAGCAGGCAACAATTCTTTGATCTACTCCCCGAAATGCCAGCTTGCAAATCCAAGGGCAATTCCACAAAGCTCATCACACCATTGAACTTGAAGGCATGGTCAAATGAAACTGTAGGTTGATGGTAGTCTAATCCGGTTAACCAGTTGAGCGTGGTGGTTCATCCCTTCTGAACTTTTTGAGGTCTTTACTGATTATTTCAATTCATTCATGGGATTGATGCACGATCTGGCCAGTATGGAGTGGTATGGTGCACAAATGTCCAAGTGACAAACATGGCAAAGATTGGAGAATCCAAAAAAATGTCTAGACCACTTTTTTGAGATGTGGGTAAATCATAATCATCATGACTCATGACTATACCATCTGCATCTGAATAAAGGCCGTGTTGGTGAAGATAAGATCTATGGGATCCCCAAACCTAAACCACCAATCGAAGATCTCTGAATACTCTTGAAGCAACGAAATCGGCAACCCTTAAGCTTCACAAACGTGTATATCTATATATATATCACATCAACATGTCCCTTATTTTTACCAAATAACTCTAGACCTAAAAAGAAACAATGAAAAAAACACACATGGCAAATCAGTCAACAAACATCAAGCAACTACTCAGATACAGTAGTTTTATATAGTTTTATGTAGTTTTGCTTGCTGTCATGTGACATCAATGTAATTAAACTCAAACAATCTTATCGGGTGACTTCCATTGTCTCCATCCAACTGGGTGCATCATAAATCATCCCATCCATCGTACAAGGCTCCACGCGCTTTGCCATCGTCTCCTCATCGTTGAGTTCAACACCATAGCCCGCGTTATAGGCGCTCCACCTCAACCAAAACACTGACCGGATTGGAGAGTGGCTGCATTGACAAGTCAGAACTAAACATCTCCTTTATCTCAAACATACCATGTATATGGATGAAGTGTGTCCTATATGCTGTGCACGTCCATTTGTTCCATGGCAGTTCACGACTCTAAACATTCTATATTCTACAAATTGGTAATCAATTGCCCAACTGCACGTCTATCTCTACAGATTCGATAATTCAAAAACAAGGAAACTTCAGCATAAACAAAAAGTGACATGAAACAAAACAATCGCCCTTGTTTATGTGGTGACATGAACCTTAGAACTATGAAACCATCAACATCAGAACTTCAGACATAAACAAATTTACTGGGATTAATGGTCAACATGAATCAAAACAACCAGCTCCTCAAGTGACTTCCCACCTTGGCTGAACACCCCAACGCCCGACAATGCGCAGGATTCGTCCGACGCGTCCGCGTGACCCGACAGATGCCAGCACTAGTGGAAGGCCGCAAAGCCTGAGAGGTGTGAAAAAAGTATCTTTTGGTTGATGATTTTCCAATATGGGTGTTTCCACAAATAGGGGTAAAACACCCCAAAATGGATGGTGAAAATCATGGAAAACCCCTATTTTTTAATGGATGATTTGGGGGGAAAACCCACAATTTTCGGAAACGTCCATATGATTTCACGACATGTACTTTCTGCAAGTGATGCAAGTGGCATGTACAACTGAAATCCATGAATCTTAGAGATTGGAATCCACCAGTTTGGTATCTTTCCAAACATGGAGGATCCACACAACAAGTCACCTCCAAGTGTTCAAAGGGTGCTGGGTCCGCGAATGATGAAACACGGGAATGCATGGCGCAGCCTTGGGGCGTTGTTGCCAGGGTTTTAGGTTTGGTTGATTTCCAATTGATTCAAAGTTTACGGGAAGCTAAACAGAAAAGCATTTTTCAGAAATTGTTGTTTGAACATAGGCTCTCTGTAGATTCTTTGGGTGTCTTTGCATACATTGGACCTCTTCGGAATTGACAACCTTGAGTGCTTGTAAAATCAATCTCTCCTGTAATGCCATGCACAGGATGTATAATACATCTCTAGTGTGGAAGAGCTGAACCACTGCTCCTCATGCCGCGGAACAATCACAATGGCCGATTGGTATATTTCCACAAGGCCCTTCAGCTTTCTTGGACCCTAAGTTTCCACCCAGCAAAATCTGAATCCATCCATCTAAAACCAATGCACACACACATATTGCATAAGAAATTCAAACAAATTGTATATACTATATGCAAGTATTTGTATTAAAACCATCCCAGCCCAAATCAGTGCATCATTCCAAAACGTCACTTCCGCCATGCGACGCTTGCTTGTGCGCGCGTTGCGGAAGGTAAGGCAATGGATGCCATTTTCGGAATTTCTACGATGAGATGAGGTTTCCAGGTGGAATTCCAACATGATTTGCCATGCAAATGGATGTCAGCAACAGGTTTCAACCGTGTGACAAAACATATTGCACAAGATTTCCGCTTCACCGTATGTTGGAACTCTGTAAATCACCCAAGAAAACACAAGTGTTCTTGGAACTGTGAAGGTATTCTGGGGCAGAGTTGGGATCATATCTCCTGGTACAAAAACCGCAGCTTACATCAGGCAGCATGTTCACCGAAAGATCTGTCAAAGCTCCATTGCCGTTCTTATGCAGTTCATACGGATCTTTATGAGCCAAAATGCAGCCTGGAAAGCCCGATCCATGAATCTGGTGGAATCATCATCCAGGGCGGTGTTGGAGTGAGTCCCTGATGTTGATGGGACTGAGTGCTGCCCCAGAAAATGTGGAAAGAACAAGAAACTGGCACTGGTCACTAGTCAAACGCCGAAGTATATGAGGGGTTGTTGTGTTACAACATCTTACAACTATGTCTATGTCATGTCTACACTTTGTCTTGGACAACTGGATAACTCATCACTGTCGCACTCCGTCTAACTTCAGTAATGCAAAGAAACCAGCAATGAATTGATACTATGAATTGATACTGGCTGGTCTTGTGCTGGCTACAATGTGCTGCAATGACATGCCCAACAGTCTTCTCAGCTTTTGTTTGCTGCAACGCCGAACCCACTTGAGCAGCCGGACCCGAGACAGTGAGGTATCCAGCACCTAGATACAACGCATATGTGAAATGAGCCTTCCTACAAGCAACATGCGTGCGCCAAAAGAAGGTGGTGGCTGAGGTTATATACACATTACAAACATCAGAAACATCACAAAGCAAACACAAGTGTTCCAAAAAAACAAACGCATGCATGGATAGTAAGCAAAGTAAGTGCATCTCTGCTTTGTTTAGCTCGTAATACAAAAGACCTCAAAGACATAAAGACTGCCAATCGGGCTCCAGCCTTCAAATCCATTGGGTATGTGGAGCCCAAAGACGGCAAGACAAAAGCTATATACAAGTAACAAGTATCTTAGAAACTCACTACAAGTGTGAAAAACAAAAATCAAAGTATACAGAACTCATCACAAAGCAAAAGACCTCATTCCCATCATTTTTGTCTTCTCTTCCTCCTCATCATCACCAAATCACTTCATGACTCTTTTACAAAAGCACCTAACCCATGCTATGTCTAATATTGCTACCTGTTCATTGACACCATTGCCTTCCCCCCAATCGGTTTTTATAGGCACCTGGTCTCTTGGCCACCTGCTCTAACACACGTCTCCAGGACCTCAGTGTTGAGGTCGGGTCAACTCAACTAACTGCAAAAACAAAACAGGAAGTTTGTGGAAGGGATAGACAAATTGGAAAAAACACATGCATCTTTTTTTGGAGATAAAGATCCGTTCTTGGAACTTCCAATCTTTTGCAGATTTCGCTAAGTTTACTTTTTTTTTAAACATGGCAGCTCTCGATGACATTGCTAGTCAAGAGAAAACCCTTGACTGATAAAAGAAGTCTATTTTGTCTTAAAAGGAACACATCCATTTGAAGCCTGCTTGAATTTTGTACGCCTTCTCTAGTATGATTATACCACAGCAATATCAATGTCATATAACATGCAAGAAGTTACATCTTTTGCAAAGAAACACAACCTCAACCTCACACAACTGGTAACCATGGTGATAAAAACAGGTCTACATATATACACATATATTATAAAAACAACAGTGGCATCATCATACCAAGCATCCCCATCCTCCCATCCCCCCATCCCCTATCCGACCGCCGAGTCCCATGACGTCGCTTGCTTCCGCGAGGCGGCGCAAAGTCTTAAGAGCCGCCCAGCACCTCGGGTTTTTTTCGACGAGGAGGAGGTTCATCTCCGCCCGGAGATTTCTTACATGAAAACCTCCTTGAAACTAACAGCAAACGCCGCTGATCATAAATTCAACATGGAAAAATCAATTTCTGCTGTGCAGTGACTTGATACGCTATGATTTGATCAAAACAAAATATTATCAATGCACAAGGAGATAAAATCATTCAACAAGACAACAAAAACTGGCAAACCATAGAACAAACTCTAAATCTGTACACCCTGGAAGATTAACATGGAACCTACAAATCACCCATTTTTTTTAAAGGAAAATGATCTTCCAAACCTCCAAGATTATGTTCCATGTTAATCTTCATGGGTGTAGTGTTTTGTGTCGAAAGTCATGCATTTTGTACAAGGAATTCAACTCCAACAGCGGCATTTTAAGGTAAGGTAGGGCTTCCAGTTCTTGATTTCCCATGGCAACTTTTGGATATGAAGAAATTATGTCAATCATCCCATTGAAACACCTCCACATTATGTTGATAAACTAACACCTTCGAAATCAATCCTTCAATATCCAAATTCTGTTTGAATCATCCAAAAACCCAACTTAAAACCATGTTCAACTACAAATCACACTTAGAACATCCCTGGAAAAAAAAAACACGAACCTTAAACCTTGAACCATCACAACCCAATGAACCCACACAGCCGCTCCGGTATCAACGTATCAACATATCGACGTGTCACTTCCAGCAGTGATCAACTCAAAGTTGGCACCAGCTTTGGGCCTTGTTTTTTTTTCAGCCAAAGAATATGGTAGCTTCACCACACACTTTAACGTTTACTGGTCTTTGAAAATGTAAGGTTTAAGATGTACATCTATAATAAATATATATATATATGTATGATATGTATATACATGTAAAATGAGATTGAGTTGTTTTGGTTTATTGTAAATTGTCAAACAACTCAGCAGGAATGAGAGAGATGTTTGTGTCTTATATGAAACCACATATGAAACCACATATGAAATGATATGATATGTATATATTTGCTTATTGATTTTGATATTCTAGTACAATATCTTGAATTTACCTTCTCTAACAATACAAAAGGCACCGTCAGCGTTTTGTTCATGCATGGAACCACGTTCAACACCTCCTTTCTTAAACTGTGTCTTCGCCGATTTTTTATCATGGTCAAACGCATCCAACTGCTCAGAAGATACATCAAATCCACCATTCACCATGCCATGCCCGGCAAATGATTGGCAACCAAGGCCTACAGTAAACCATATCGAAGGATTCTGAAAAAACTACCAACACACCGCTGGAGAAATGATTTGGTAACTGAGCAACTGATCCTAAATTAGGATTACTTCGAAACTTTAGGGAGACTTCACAGGGGTTATTATAAATCAACCAACCCAAACAATGCACTAGTTATAAGGTTCCAAAATCCCTCAAAATCACCATACGTATATTTGCATCAAAATTTGATCCTGACCCCAAAAATGGGACCCACTTGATGATGATCACTGAGGTCACCCTACGCAATGGAATCCTGGAGTCGATCCGGGAGGATCCGGTAGGATCACGGGACCCGGGGGATCCAATTGTTATTCCACGGATGCTTCACCTGAAAAAATGGCTGGAATTGGAATATTCCGACCTTGGTGGTGAATCACCATGATTTTAGGTGAAGCATCTTAAAATTGGGGGAGGGTAAATTACTAAGCTCTATATAATATAGAAGTAAAGCTGATTGAAAGAACTTGCAAGCTGAGACCATTTTTGTTTAATGTGACTCCTTTCCAATACCAAGGAGTCATGGTGGGAAAGCTAGAGAAAATAACAATCAGTGGGAGGGGCTGGAGTATCACATCATTCATCATATCCGGTAGCTATGTCAGATTGAAAATCTAGGTGGTGGTTTCAACCCATTTGACAAATATTAGTCAACTTGGATCATTTCCCCAAGTATATAGGGGTGAACATCAAAAAACATATTTGAAACCACCAACCAGAAATATATCTGAACAGTCTAAAGACACCGCCGGCTGCCAGTTTCAGTCATTCGAAAAGCAGCATCTACTCTATCCAACCTCAAGTTGTGACCGCCCATGACTGTGACCCTGGTTTTCCAAACGGACCATCGGCACAAGGCACCACTATCCACCACAACCCGTTTCTTTTAAAGAGAGGTCTGATGAAGTTTGATCAGTCCTCCTCTCCAGAAACTCCATCCTGGCTGAACACAAGCATGTCCAAAGGAGCGGTAAATAAATTCCCGTGAGGAATGTAAGCAGGTGTATCTCCAAATCTTGGCCAGCAATCAAATGGACATGGCATTGGCAGCAATTCTGTGTTCACTTCTAATGGCACTTGAGAAACACGAACCTTGTTCTGTTGTTCTGTCTTCCTCTTGACAAATCTCGGGAAAGGATCCGATGGTATCCCTCCAACGACTGCCGAGTCTGGTAGAAACAAACCACCACAATGTTTCCATATCTAGGGAGATGTCATTTCACTTATGTATCCAAATCATTTGAGACAAATCAAATGACCCCTGTTGCGTTTTCCTTAAACACAAGATACTTAAAAAAAAACATTCCGCTGAAGTTTTCTGGGTTTACATAGCTCCTGTGGATCGAAAGAAATCCGGCTAACCACCATGTCATGGGATGAAAGCCCTGTAACATATATAATGTCATGAACTACCTATGAAGTGGAAAAAGGATTTCTTCCATCAACAACATCATACACCCAAATGTGATTATCGTTCAAACTTCTGCGATACCAAACTTAGAAGAAGGATTCAACTGCAAAGAGGCCCAAAGAGTCCTCAATGTTGACATTGCCCGTTGTCTCTTCCTGTGGTTCAGACGGTGGTGTATGGCGCTATATCGAAAATCAATCTCAACATCAGAATCATATGAATATCCATGCAGCTATCTCTAGTTTCAACAAATCAATGTAGTTCCTTTTTCCATCATTAAGAGAAGTTTCAAGTGGAATACAAAAATTTGGTTGTTTCGCTTGTGTTTTGTTCAGAAAACCATGCAACAACTCAAACAAAACTGGCTCCCGAAGGCCTTGCCATCTCCTAGCAACGCACCCGGCAAGGCCACATAGATGGCACCAACACCTTGACGCGTCAATATGATCTGGGGTGTCTCACAATTTAGGACCCCTCCCCAACCTGAATTACATCAGACATGGCTGATGTACATGGAAATTGTCCCCAAAATTTTGGAGATGACATCCCAAATATAAAAATCATGTAACGTGTCCTGAAAGTGAACAGGTGTAAGCATTGGGCTTCTGAAATTTCAATGCCAAAGATCTTATCTACGAATCGAGGCGTTCATGCAGACTGAACTGACCTGATGTATGATCGAACAGCTTTCTGGCGCCATTGACAGGCGCACATGGATCTGTATGAATATATCGGAGATCTTTATGATCCATGTATATATATATATAGGAATACATGCGCATGCATGTATATGAATGTATATGGATGTATATGGATGTATATGCAAGTATGTATATGTGTACAGTATGTCTATGTATGTGCTGTATGTCTGGTGCATGTATTTGTATACATGTACGTATAGGTATGTGTGCATAATGTAATGCATGCGTGCATGCAATGTATGCATGCAAGCATGTAGGGAGGGAAGGAGGGAGGGGAAGGTATGTAGCCAAACACATGCAACAAAACACAAACACCATCATGCATCGATGCACATTGCATATTTCGTCGTCGGGATTTCCTGGGCTTCCAAACACTGGTGAAGCTCCACCTTGTACAAGACCAACACCGGGCCACGCACCTGACATCAAGTTTCCTAAGGGTAAAACGGTGAACCAAACGAGCTGACAAGTTTACACCGTTTTGATTTCTATGATGATTTCATTTCCAACGTCCATGTTGAGACAAGCCTCATGGTAATTCTCCATTTGTTGATAATGCAAAGTAGAGTCTCTAAACACTGTTGAATAATGGTGATGGCAATATGGTATCTGCTTTCTCTACGCATTGCCTTGAGATTTTTGTGCGTGAGAAGCACCTCCGGATTTTCTCCAGTTTTGTTTGCCTAATGTATTTTCAAGTGGACATTCAACCCTGCTCCCCATACTGGACCAACACTCCCTTTATACTCCATACATCTATCATACATGTATATATAAAATCCAAAAATACGTAAACATACATCATTCATGCCAAAAACAAACACAAACGATTCTTTTCAAAACAAACACGGCCAACCATGTGTTATTTTTGGCTACCCCCAAACGTCACAACCAGTCTCCAACGGCGGCCTCCGACCAACAGCGTTGCCAACGCCCCGATGGGCGGCATAGCCATAGCCTCGGTCAAATGATACCCACAAGAAAATCACCTCATCATGTAGCAGTGAAGTGAAATGTTATAGATACATACATATAAGATCTATGCATAAATTACTGACATGTGCATATCTATGTGCATATCTAAAGATTTATATGCATAAGAAAAACACCTGCATCGTGCACATCGCCAGGTGTCCCAGCCATCCTGGAGGTGCTGATCCATCCTTGCATCAAATCACCAAAATATGATGCCCTGCAGGGAACTAACATATCCTACCAGGGGAAAAGGAAAAACATCTTCAAAAGTACCTTGTTAGGGTATATATTGTTGATTCCCAGGAGGGTAGCCTATCTAAAAACATACTGGTATGGTTAGGTTAGGTTTCCTTTTTTGGGTAGTAAATCCTGCCATGCACAGGCAGCACGGCATAACAAGATAACATATTCATCCTGCCCAATTGAACCTCCATCATCTCCATAGGAGTCGTGGGAATGACAATGACAATGCTAAACAGAATGCTATCTTATCATACAGTATATCTATTCATGAATGGAATATCTATGTATATCAGTTGTATAATGATCTATAATATGTACATATGTATATGTACATATCAAATCTACATCAAATCATGAACACTTACTACTGCCATTTCCAGGAAAGGTTGAAAATTTTCCAGGAGTGAAGTGACTCAGCGACTGCGCCGCTGCGCCTCCCCCTGAAGGGAGTCGAAGGCTGCGAAGGAACCCACTGATGGATGGTATGGTCGACCTACGACCTGGAAGAAAATTTCAAGAATCGAATTCCCAAGACATAGGCCCGGAACATATAATAGATACATTGGATGTATACAAAAAACAAGTGTGTATATATATATATATATCGGAATAAATATGTATACATTATATATATATATATCATGTATGCATACAACGTATATATGTATATATGCATGAAATGGTAGATGAAATATACATAATTCTACATATCATAAAGGTCAATATGTTAAAGGGCAACATTTTGCGGTCTTTATCAAAAAAAGGTACCTTGTCAATGGAAGAGTTTACAGTTTAGATTTCGGAGTTAATATGATCAAAATCATATCCTTTCATCACAAGTCACACGCCTCTTGGTAAGGATTAAAACCATGGTGAACTCCCAACCTATTATGTCTAGTAAATGATATTCCACTCGCCTCAGCTTTCCTCAGAGATTCACAAGATGTGTGCACTACCCGGTTGCTGGAATAGGCTAACACAAAAAAAAACATTGAAACATATTGCGCATTTACTAGATGCAGCGACAATATGTCCTAAAAATCTTGCCTGTAGGAACTCCATCACTTGACTATTCATATATCATGTAGCCGTAGCCCAATGGAGTTTTTTGGTTTCAGTTGCTCTGACATTGCGCAGTTTTAGCTGAACAAAGCCACCCAATCTTTCGGTGAATACACATTGAGTTGCTCCCCATCAACCTTCAGAATGGGATCCTCTCATGATCCTCAGCATGTACACACACACACACATCTGAAATTTCTGATTCCATCTTTTGTAGAACAAAAAAACAACTCATACTCAATACATTTGGGCAACAATCCTTTCAACACCCTACTCCCTCCTCAAAATCTAGGCTACTTGTACCCCTGGATGCACATCACCATGTTTGTAGGACACAACTTTTTGGTGGGACAGAATTCGCCCATGATTCCATCAACGTTCCCAACCTCATCTCCACGAAGCCATGCTTCTGCCAAGTTGGCTAAGTCCAAACCCCTGGTGGAGCGCTGGATGGAACTTCCATGGCTTCATTGGATTTTGTTTATTGACATTCCAGAAGTCTTGTTGCATGATGGACTACAACCATGATAATATAGCATAGATATATCGGGTATGTATATTTATGTACATTCTATAGTATGATGCAGAATGTAGTATCGATAGGAGGTATGTCGAGTATATGCATATAGCAGATCTGTGACAGAAAAGAGAGCAAGAAGCATGTACATCATATGATACACACACATACGTCTATCAAACATTCATACTTGGTACTTGGTACAAGTACTTCTCCCCGAACTCTATTCTGAAGCGAACATCTGCAAACCAGTTCAGGATAAACTGTCTACACTTTGGCACATTCAGACGCCGATTTCAAGCAGCAGCGTGGGAGAGGACAACCCTGGAAAATCTCTCGGCACGTGAATCGTGTGCTGTTCCATGCTATTTCCCTACCTCGTTCTTCGTGCTCTTTTGAAGTCAACGAGTCAAAAAAAAATAACATGAAATGAAATACTGCAATTAGCTGACTTGAAATAAGATTCCCCTGCTGCTTCCTACCTCTTAGAGAAGTGGACATGGAACTCAAGCCTCAAAAGGAAATTGTGGCATAGCTATCCCTCCAAATTTTCCCCTAAATTCCACCAAAACAGAACTGCTTTCCAACTTCACCATTCCCATTGTTGTTTGCCTATCAAAGAAACCAAAGTCTACTGCATGTTGTTTCAATCGGTTGGCGCCTCGCAAGTAGCTTGTCCAAAAAATTCCAGTTGGGATGCTCCGATGTCGGTTCCACCTCTTCCTGCATTTTGTTCCATGGCAGGTGGTGAAACATTGCAACAGCTGACAGCTGACCAAGGCAAGAAGTTTCAGCATGAATTTGTTGAAGATAATCCACAGGTGATTTTTTTTGGTTTGAGAATCCAAAAACCACCCGCATATCATGATTTCATCAAATTATAGAGATCTGGAACATGACTCAGTTTAGAACATGAAAAATAGACAAATTGCTTTTAGACTATGGTGTCCCGCATCAACAGTTGCATCTTGCAATGGATATTTAACCAACACGATCACAGCAACAAACAAAAACTTTATTTTATCATGAATTACATAAACCCGAAAGATGACAACTACCATATATGTAAAAGTAGTGGAGGGGTTTGGGGGTAGGTTGCCTGACACGATTTTCTGCCCATATATTTCATCACTAATAGGGACATTTTTCACCCCAAATCATGTAAAAATCTTATTAACATTTTTCGTAACATATCATGTCAGGCAACCTACCCCCAAACCCCCTTATAGAATTTAGGTTAGTAAATAACATTGATACATTAGTTAGTTAAAAGAAATGTATCAAGGTATTTATTTTTTTGTTTGTTGTTTTTCTTCTTGCACTTCCTTTATCAATTTTCTAATGTTTTCTATTCCGTGATTTTTTGGAAATCCTTCCATTACATTTCTTACTTTTTCCAATCCGATATGGAATTCTATTTGTTCAGGCGTCATGTTTCTAAATTGCTCCTTGTATTCTTTCTCATATGCTCTATCCATTTTCACCTTAATATTTATAGGTCATATGTCTTTAAATACTTTTTAGACTAAATTTTTTTTAT
>DF242591.1:7579-38981 GCA_000507305.1 Breviolum minutum Mf 1.05b.01
TGCTAGGACTACTATTCCTGTCAGGCTACCCAAAAGTTCGTATATCGGAAGTTTGCCACTAAACTTCCTTTGATAATATACATATATTACATATATATATATATATAGTCTCCTTTACTAAGGCAAGGCACCGGAGTACTTCCCCATGGTGCCTTGGCAGACGGGTGACTCCAGTTCTGAAGGGTTGGAAATGGTTGAAAATGGTTGGAAATGGAATTCGCCTGTGGTCAAGTGTAGAATTTGAGGCATTTGAGGCATTTAATTTATATTTGGTGCGGTCAACCCACCGTTGTTTAGATTTTTGAGTTCATGTCGTTTCGTTTCGTACCAGTCTTCCATTCTTTTTGTAAGGGAGGTGACTTCCATCAAGTCACTAAAGTCACTAAATTTCGCTCTTTTCTTTCCTCACTCCTTGTGAATTCGGTAGTTGAGTATCGTGAACGAGACAAAGCTCTGGAGTTTGAAACTAACCAGAAACACTCAAAAACAAGCACAAAAAGTTGGAAACCATTTGAAACTTATTTCTGTCTATTTTACACGAACACCACCTGTGCCGTGCTGGAGGTGGTGTACCGTAGTCCACAAGACGTCAGCGCCACGAAGGTGGCTTCGCCGCCGACATCAGATCTGCCATGGCCCGTGGAACTTCCCAGCTTGGAGGCCTCATGAAGTGTTGAGAAGTTGTTTTGATTTGACATTTGGAGGTTTTCAAGAAACAACCAGAAAACTTTTGGTTGATTTGGAATCGCAGATTCCTCAAACTGTTCTGCTATGTGACTTTTGGATGGCTTGAAAGTTTTCCCAGGCCCCAGCGAAGGCTTAAGGCTTCCAGCGACATGACGGCGTCTTTCAGCGAGAAAAAAACCTTCGCGCTGAAGGTGGATTTCTGATGGCCGAGCTTCAGCGGATTGGTGTAATTGTTGACCGGATGAATTCAAAGAAAAAGGACCTTTGAATGTTTGTTTACGGGATACTGATACCCAAAAGATAGTAATTATATACTTGCTAGTAAAACGTGACCTGCCCCAATCAGCAAGGGCGTTTATGAATCCGAGGTTGACATGACTCAGCAGCTTTTTCAGGGTCTTGTACTTGGAACTGGCATTTGGCTTCCAAGTGTCCAGCTTCATGCATTTTTTGCATGTTTCCCTTGTCAGCTGACAAGCCATGAAGTTGATGAATTATGAAAAAATTGACCAGCTTTTGCCATTGTATCACCGCAATGGTGCCATGTGGCACTGACTGTGTCTTGGCCTGGTTTCCTTTGGTGTGGTGGGCCCTTTGTGCCACGCCGAGTGGCTGGGAGACCCGCGGCGGATCTGTGAGGAGATGACCGGTTGTTTTTGGCCTTCAGCTTCTCCTTGTGGTTGCTTTTGAAGAGCCTGCACCTTTGATATGAAGGACTTGGTTGGTTCAAGCTTTGTCAGGTGACTCACCAAACGTAGAACATGAAGAGTTGATTCCGTGTGAAGCCATTATTCCACAGAAAATAATGTAACACTTTACGAGTTGGTTGGCATTTGAAAGGGTCTAGCCATGATTCGGGGAAGTCTCAATGCTCCAGATATAGTCTTACTGGCAGATGTGGTGGAGTACAGAATGTCTCACAGTCCCAACACTTTCATGACATTGTAGTTGTCTTTGATTTCGTTTTATTCCAAAGTCATTTTGGCTCAGTCTTTGGTTCCCTTGTACGCACGAGCTGATGAATTCCATGTTTTGCTGCAGAAGGCTGACTCCCTTGGAACAGCTTGCAAAGAGCTTAAAGTCTGAAAATCAACAAAGACAACCTCAGTCGGTTTCACCAACGCAACGCATGATTGACGTTCTCCAGATGCTGTACCCTATGTATACATTAACACTGAAGGATGTGTTGGAGCTCAAAGAGATGAAGGATCATGATAAGCTGATGCAAGAAGACATGCTGGTGGAATTTACAGATGGCATGGGAAACGCCATTTTTGTATCCCACCAGTGGATATCTCCATGGCATCCGGATCCTGAGCTGGCTCAGTTTCAACATTTGCAGGGTGCATTGAAGAACATCATGTCGACTTCAAAAACTTCCATCGACCTCGACCCGGTGATCGAACTCACATTTCCAACTGCCCGAAGCATCTCAACTGAAGAGTTCCGCTCCAAAGCATTGTTTATTTGGTATGACTATTTTTCAATTCCCCAAATCAACCCCTCGAGCTGGACTCTGGATGACTTGCGCAAACCTATTGAAGATGCCTTAAATAGTGTTGCAGCATACATTTCTCGGTGCCACTTCTTTTTCGTGCTTCAACCAGTGGTGGAAGATCCCGCGAAAGCGGAACTCTTTGGAGCATCAACTTGGGCCAGCCGTGGCTGGTGCCGTTTGGAGAAAACCGTACGAGAGCTACTACCTCGAAACTCCTATGTGGTCATCAGGAGTGCTACATCATTTTATGTCGTGACCCAGGCATCCATCTCTTTTGCTTTAGCAGGTCCACCTGGTGAAGGCACTTTCGGAAGAGGTGAAGATAAAGAAAAACTTTGCAATGTCTTGACTTCTTTGCTGAAGCAGCTTCTTTTGCATCACCTCATAAGGGAGGATTTTCTAGCATATCGTTCATATTTAAACCTGCAAAGTCTGTTTCTGAGAGGCTTCTCAGTCGGAAGTGGCGTAGAGGCTAAGATGTTTCAGCCGATGCCTCGATCTCAGGGCAGTGTGGAGACATTTTTGCAGCAAAACGGCTTCCGCAAAATCACGGAGGTTGACCAATCTGGCTGGTCACCCTTATGCTATGCAGTGCTTCAAGGAGATCCTCAACTAGTTCAGAGCTTGTTGGCGGCTCGTGCCGACCCAAATGAGCAGACAAAGAGGGATCATGCATTAATTGGTCTGAAATCTCCTCTATCAGTCACGGCCATTGCCAGTTATTTTGGTCACACGGGGACTGTGGAAGTGTTGCTTTCTGCCCGTGCTGAGCTTGCTGCCGGCTTGAATCCTCCCATGTGTGGGGCAGCTCTAGGCAATGCCCCCGAATGTATTCGCCTGCTTTGTGCAGCAGGGGACTCTCCTGAAAGGGCTGGCTTCACTGATATGAGTTCTCTTCACCAGGCGGCATTGTTCGGCGCAGCAGAGGCGGTAAGAGAACTGCTCAAGCACAGGAATCAGAGCAGTCTATCCCGCACGCTGTTTATGGCCGCTACATCTTCTGGAGGAACCGTTGACATTGTTCAGCAACTCGTTGAGGCCCGTGCGGACGTCAACGAACAAACATGGCTTCCATGGTACAGCATTGTTGGCCTTGCATTTTCTGGGCTGAGCATTAAATATCGATTTGGTGCACGAAGAATGGCAACGCGACTGGGATATCACAGCGCTGGTGCAACACCTTTGATGCAAGCAATCATCACAGGACAGTATGAAGGTGCTGCTGCCCTCCTGGTGGCCAAGGCGGAAGTGGATGTGCTCAATGGGAGGAAGACAACTGCCTTAGACCTTGCCACAGAGATTGGTGTCCCTCAGTTTCTGATGAAAGCTCTCCAAGGTGATTTGGCAGATTGTGAGAGGATGGTGGCGTCGGCCCTTTCAAATAGATATCCACTCGAAACCACTTTCTGAGGATTCCAAAGTCTTTTGAGGGGTCAACTGCTCAACTGCTCCCAACCAGCAGATCCTGAAAGTGCATTGGCTTTCAGAAAAGATGGTGGCGGCTTTGGATTGGTTGGAGATATCCAATTGCCTTTGCTGAGTTTGGTTGGGTCTCACTGTGGAAAGAGGTTTGTGCTTTTCGATGTGAGGTGTGTGCACCACCGCCGTTGAGGCTCACTAGCTTCACGACTGACAGGTAGCAACGACATGGAACATGTGCAGGTAGCAGGTGGTTTTTCAGGAAGATCTTAACTCTTAACAAACATCTCACGTATTCAACATAAAGCGCTCACACACAAGTACCCAAGTACCTCCATGGAAACAAACACGTTCTACAAGACCTGCTCCAACGACTAGCCGCTATAGCCGATGGCACTACTCCCAAAGTCTGGAAAAAATGGCTCCCCTCATTTCAACCAGGCGACACTAAAACAGCGCCTTTAGCATCCCCCTCCCATGAACTCTGGGCATTGGAGTTGGCGGGTCGGGCCATGTGGTGTCGCAGCAGGCTTGGAACAATTCAACAAGTGGCGAGAGAGAGGCAAAAAGTAAAACAGGAATGTGATTGATATAATGTGACAGAATTGCATCGAAGGTTCCAACTGCTCTGGCGCAGCACCTTCAGAGGTCGCCCTGGTGCAGGATTCATGCTGCATCAATGGCAGAATGATATAATGCAATGACAGAAAATGAATTATACAGACCTCAGTTAAGTCAGTTGCTGAAGTTCAAAAGAAATCAGGCATATGAACTTGTTGTCACTTTGTGGTTTTCTTGAATGACTATCATGCCAATCTCAATCTCTCGGCTAACAAACTGAATAGAAGTTTTGAGTCAATAAATTTGACACTTGTTTTGTTGCAAGTACGGGCCTTGAGGTTTATAGACTCCTCAAAACGGTCCAGGTTCTTTCGGTAAGATGGTCCCTAAGATAGGGCTACGATACAACCTGCACATCGATGGTATATTGCATACAGAAAGCTACTGATGTCCATACTAGTAGGAAAACGAGCTGGGTCCGTCATTGGTGGTAGACCTCCGATCTTGTCGTAATTTTACTGAATATGAGTGATCATTCCTGTAAGCATGGCAGTAAGAGCCTTGCCACGGCGACTCTGCCAGGATTCTCTGCACTTTCGGGGCTGCGAGAAGAGATCACACCCTTGGTTTCAGGGAAGCGACAGAGTTAGGGATGCTCAGGCTGCTTGTTGGTGCTATCTTTGTTTTGCGGAGTGGATCAGTGGATTTTCTTGTTGGCTTTGAAGTATCCGAATCTTTGTGAAATTGAAAGAGTGTGATTCATTAGTGATTCATTAGCGTGTTGAATTCGTGCAGTTCAGTACAAAATTGGTGGAACATTTCCTAAGTCCTAAGCTCTGCCTGAGGTGGTCACTAGCACCATCGCCGTCTGAGGTCTTTGGCTTTTGGTGCATGAAGCGGGTGAAGGTGGTTTGGCAGAACGTACCGCCAAGGAGGCCATTTTTTTTTATCCAACTGGACCCTCAAGGCCAAGCCTGCGGATCTCCTGGCATCGTTGTCAGGTGTCAGGTTTCTTGAAGGAGCTGCAGGGTGATTCGGGTAGCATGGCCAGCATGGCCTTGGTGGATTTCGGTGGCCGTAGTGCGGCCAACTTCGAGGTGCAGAAGCAGAAGCATTGCAGAACAGTAAAAACTCACTGTGCCCCTCTCTCCCATCTCTTTTTCTGCAATAGAAATGCATGCGCAGTTGGTGCATACGCATGGGAGTCTTGGTTCTCATCTCGTCCGGATCTGGTTCCTGAAACCTATAAGGTTGTGTAATTTCTCCTTGTCATTGAGGTCATATCGAGATACATCGAAGCGGATTTCTTTATTTTGTTGGTGTCTTATGGTATCTTATGGTAAACTGGTATGTTCAGTTTTTATGGCTATAACAAAAATCCGTAAGTCCGCAAGATTTTGTCGATGTACAGTTCTCAACCACCTTAACTTGATTCACTTCGTTGCACCCAACTGGGCAGGTGCTGTTGGAACGAGTTCAGACTGCGCTGATTCAGGCGGCCGTCACGGCGGCGAAGCAAAGCTTGCCAGGTGCCACGCATGAAGAGGCCGATGGGAAGCATAGGTGGAGATGATGTCATAAACAAATTGTGTATGCAGGATATATATACATAAATATTTATGTATATGGTGTAAATCCATGATTTTTTTAAAAATCATCTCGAGGATCTTAGATCAAATCAGTTATATACCTTAGATTATATTTTGTCATATTCATGTAAAGTTGAAATATTCTTAATATCTTAACCTAATTGAATTTGTACACATGAATGTATTTATATGTGTCAATCTATCCATTTCCTGTACCTATCTATGTTTTGCATTCAGTAGTTGAACGCATCGGTACCTGTCTTTTCTGGCTCCTTGGAGGTTGAACAGAGGTTGCATGCTCCAGTTCTCCAAGCACATCCAGATCTTCAAGAACAACTGGTCAGGAGCCAAGTGACGTTTATTTACGCTATCCACTTCATGGTTGATAAGGCGGAAAGGTGTGAAAGCAAATTGAAATAAAACAAACCTCAAGGCCAAGTTGGATGAGTATGTAGTGCTGCCCGCAGCTCCACGCAACCCGACAGTCCAAAGTTGGTAGAGAGCATCGTACATAATATATGCATATACACACGTGTAAGTAGCTGTTCGTTTTCTTCAACCTGCATGGCCGCTGGAGGATACCACCATTTTTAAGGTACCAGCAGTCTTGTAAAGTCAAAATGCTTGGACGTCCATCGAGATGCGTACAGGATAGGCAATGATAGGAGGTCACCCTGCACCTGTGAATTGGTGGCCCCAAAATTGTGAAGCAAAACCCAAGAGGCCAAGATCAGAGAACAACACCTTGATAGACCCCAACATTCTCTTGATCTTGATCCTCGGGAAGAAAACACAGCAAACGCAACAGCAACACCAATTGCGTTTAGAGTGGAACTGATGGTTTGGGTTCTCCCACATTTCTGCGCTTCAAGCTTAGGCAGACCTTGCAGAGGTGGGTCTTCGGGGAAAAGGTCTCAACCTGAAACTAAACGAATCTCCTGGAGATGTGGATGTGAATTTGCCAATCATCATTGTATCCAAATTGTTGGCCAGGTGCATCAGTTGTCCTCTTGGCGCCATATGGCAGAGGTGCAAGGTGCCCAGCCTGTGGAGGCGCCTGGGTGTTTTTTTGGGCCCAGTTTTTTTGGGATCGATGTTTGCTACGCCAGGCCGCCGCAGAGGTGCTGGGCGCCGCGGCCGCGCTACGGGACGTGCGCCAGAGTCCTCCAGGATATGTGGCCCGGCGCACCGGGCGCAGTGTGCCTCGGTTCCAGGATTGGCATGGCGGGGTACGCTACCTCCCGGCAGCAAAACGTGGAAAATGACTAGTTTGTAAGGAACAAGTAGGTTTGTACTTGATGTTTCCATGTAACCATGATCGGGTAGTGGGCCGCTTTGAGCGGAGAAGATAAGATTCCCACAATTGAAAGGCTAGCTGACAGTGCGCTCATGCGTCCACTGCTCAGGTACCATACTTGTACCTTGGAAGCACAGAAGGGAATCGCTGACTGAGCTTCAATCGGATTTGGCGATTCATTCCTCCAAATCATACGCAACTTAGTCACTTAGTGTCAGATAATCTGATAAACAACGGGCTTGGTGGGGGTTTGGGTGCATGATCAGCGGACGCCAGTCACTGAGCTTCAATCCCAAAGGTTTTCTTGAAGTAGCTGGAATCTCTTCATGTTGTTCATTCAATAACAATCATGTTCCTTCCTTGCTTCTTCAGTTTCAAGCCAAACCCACCAAGAGACATAGTCCAGTTTGCTGAGGCTCTCCTATTTGGATGCGCTTGGCACCTCAGAAAGTTCAATGCGACGTGGTTTGTTTGTAGATTTGGCGTTTTGGATCAGTTTTTCGGAGCCCACGTTTTCGCAGGTGTGCGAAACTGAACTCGCCGCCGTTGGTCGCTTTGTTGCGCCTGGAGCAGTTAGTGCGTTCACCCTTTGTGGACGATCGCGGGGAGGAGCCCTATGCCAATCCTAGATTGGAAAGATTCAGTGCTTGACCAAAAATTGATTACCGAAATCCTTGGTGCACAGTTCGTCCCATGAAGATTGACCCCCTTGAAGCCTTGAATCAATCATTTTGGGATTCATCATCGTTGAACTAAATCATGGTTGTTGCACAAAGATTGAAAGACGCTCCAAGCATCGACGTCCAGGAGCTTCTTGTCGCTTTGATTGCAGTAGGGGTGAAGGTTTGGCGAAATCCTGCCAGGGGTGAAAGTTTCCCGCCAAGTAGACTAACACGATCAGTTGGCAGAGTTATACATATAATATACGTATAGTATATAAGAATATATGTATTATACGTATATGCATATCGATACTTTGAATTTGTATGTCATCGCATCTCTCCGCCATCAACTTCGCTACTTTTGGGCGAGCTAAAGGGACCAAATGTTGAAACTTCTCATACGTTTCGTGCGTCCCAGGCCTTGCTGTTGAAGAGCTTGGAATCGCCGCATTTGGAAAGCTTGCGCGCCTTACTTCACTGCTGTGACCCGGCCTTTCCATGGCTTCCGTGTAATCAGAAAATGAAGGTTAAGCCGAACAGTGGAACAAATAAATCTTAGATAATCTTAGCTCTAAATGTGGTTGAGATGGTAAAAACGAGGCACCTCATGTGTTTATGTCACTATTTGATGAGAGGCAAAAGAACTTTGCGAAAAAGGTCCGTTGGAAAACAGTGTTGGAACTTTAATCTGGTCAGATCCCCAAAAAGGAGCAACTACACCAAGTCCTATAATCAGAATGACAAGTGTTGAGAGCAGTCCGGGAACAATTCAAGTAGAAACCACCCTCCACCCCCACAGAATTTGGATCCCATGCTAGAACCCCCGTGACTGGATGCTTGGCATCCTCATTGAGGTGATGGTCACACAGCGTTGGGAGAGCCTAGCATTGCGATATGCTTCAATTCGGGGCCAGGAACCTCCTAGAATTTGCAGCACCAGGATAGCATAGGTCGGTCGATTCGAAAAAAAAATAGGATCACTTCAGTCATGTCATCTTGCCAAGACTTCCATCTCAGGAAGTTTTCGGGTTGTTTGTTTCGGCTGTTTCGCCAACCATGCCCCATTACTGAGATACTGGGCTTTGTCGGAGCGCGTGGGTGCCACTACAGCTCTTGTGACAGTGGAGGAGGTCCGTTTTTTCATGGATCTTGAGATGGAAAAAACTATGAAATTGGTTTATGTATGGCCAGTGTGCAAGTGTTACAAAAACATCACGGTATCACTTTCAGGTTCCCTAGAGATGAAATTTCTTTCATGCCATGAGGATGCCAAAGATGACAAGCTGCTTAGCCGTATGGAATGGCAAAAGGTGAGGGACCTCAGGTTGAGAGTTGGTTTTTGATATGAAAAAAATGCGAGAACGAACAAGCGGTAATTGGAGATGACGTGAATCGTGGTAATTGGTTTAGGATTTAAAATAGCTTTGCTTACATTTTGCAGGTGTGCAATGATGAGTTGAGCATTGAGCGAAACCACGCGATGATGAGCTGTCTAGAGACTGTTTTCTTCTGAATTATTGAGGTGTTGTAAGCATGGCAGTATCCTTCTATTTCACAAGGCTTTGTTTCTTTGAGTTGTTCCTTTTCGGTTTTCCTTCAAGAGATCTAAAATGTATTTCCAACGCTAAACAATAGCCAAAAAACAGCCTGCCGGAAGTCTCCATGCAGAATTCCTGACAATAGCATGTGGCGTGGTGATGAAAAAGATGAAGATGAAGACGCATGTTTTAGCTATTTGGTTATTCCGGTGGATGATTTGGGTGTCTTTCCGCTGGGTCTTCAGGATCAGATGTTGAGCCATCCTGCCATGTTGAACCTGCGAACGGATTTGGATCCCTTGAACTTTCAAGTGATGCTGTGGGAGTCTATCAGGCAGGGACCAATGCCACCAGCCCCTGGTTTGATTGAACAAAAATACGAATCGCGTGAGGCACATGGTGAAACGCTCCCATTTCATGGCACCGACCTGTGTGAGACTCAAGTCATTTTGAGTTTCATGTGTGCATCCACTGGAAGCCATCATCGAACCGCACTCGCAGAGATGTGTTTGATGCCAAAACATCAGTTACTGACCAAGGCGCCGACAGTTTGAAGCATCCCGTGGTGCAGGCAGGACGTGTTTGAGATGGCCGAAACTTCTTCAGTTGAACGGATGGTCAGACCTGATACGGTGCTCATTGTGCAAATTGAATTGAAAGGGATGACTTTTTTGGTAGCCAGACGGTGAATGGCAGCGAATGGGGACAAAGCCAAACTTGTAGTGGCTAGACCACTCGCACAGGAGCAATAAAGCGCCGAGAACGATCATCATACCAGCTGAATGCTGTTGCTGTGTCACTTTGAGGGTTTGTTTTGTCATGGCAAACTCCCACCAGAACTTGGCACATTTCTAGATGTCATGATTCAACAAGTGATTAGAAGATGATTCTCTTCCAGTCTTTTCGAGCCTTTGCCTCAGTCCTTGAGGCCATGCTAGCTGCTGGGCTTTTAATACCAAAATGGTGGCCATTGCGTTTTGAAATCCCAGCCTCCACGAAGACATTTCTGCAGGACAGGTGTTTCATGGTGGGGTTGCAAGAGGGCGGATGTGGTGTTGTGCAATTTTTGCATCTTTCGAGTTTGGTCGTGGTTGCCTAAATTCATACAAATTCGTGCCATAGTTTCTTACCAGAATTGTACAGTAGTCATTACTGATTGGCCGCAAGTTATGTTGCTAAAAATATACGACTGAGATTGTTTCACCTCCACGACGCAGCCGTAGCCGAGTGACCAACTGTGTTGTTCTCGGAGAAACGGTGTTCGAAGTTTTGCGCTAGCAGGGATAGACTCTATTGGTTACAGACAGATTTTGTTTGGAGGTTTGACACCATCTACCTCTCTACCTAAGATAGCAGATAGCACCTTCTTGACAGACGTGTTTGTTACTTGAACGACCTCGTAGCAACTTGCTCATGTCCTGCTGGGAAGCACGTTCACCTCTGTTTGCCATGAACACAACAGACTGGAAGTCCTAACAGAAAAGCTCAAAAATCAGAGCTCAAAGGCAAGTCTAAGTCTCTTGTGGCAAAAATTGCTCCACTTGGCTCCAACAAAAGAAACACATAGAAATGAAGTGTGGAATGAATTGGCGCTCCTCTGCCTGTCAACTAGAATCCACCAAGTGCTGACGGTCAATATCCAGTTGCGACCGCTAGAGGAGTGGATCAACGCAGAGCACGCGAAGCTTTCGTGGCCCCGGCGATTGGAGTACAACGTTGAGGTGAAGGGAAGTGCAGCCTTGATACTGAAGAAATGTGAGCAACCCAAGACCATGCAATGCTTCAGGCATTCGGCATCCAGCAACAAATTAACCAAAACCCCTACACAAGAGCCAGCAGAATACTGTAAGTACTTTTCGTTCATCCGTCGGATGTGTCCTCCCAACAGTCTGTCACACACTGATGATGATGATGATGATGATGATGATGATGATGATGATGATGATGATGATGATGATGTTGATGAAGATGAACATGATGACTTGGTGATGATGATGATGACGATGATGGGGGGAGAATGGATACCCCCAAAAGACCCAAAGACCCCCCCATCCCTTAAAAATCATTTCAGAAGAGTATTATTATGAACCCCAGAGCCACATTTCCCAGCGTTCATATCAAGGATGCTGGTGTAGACCGAGGTTATACTTATCAGACTTTTCGTTGATTGATTTTGATTGATGGCTCTCTGTCGAAAGGTGATGCGCCAAAGAGCCGAGATCCTACGAGACTTGGATCGCTTGGGAGAGCCGCTGAAAAGACACGAAGATACGAAGCGACGCGAAACTGGTTGGTTGGTTGGTGGACGTCATAGTGGACATTTCTTCTTATGGAATCGGTTGGTATGGCTTGGGGAAAGCCTAGGGCAAAACTGCTGAAATTGAAGGTACTGTACTGCAATTGAAGTTGAGACAGAGCAATCAAGGTAGCACTTCTGGACACCAAAAGAGAATGCCATGGCATTGAACTTAAGGTCAGCAGCTGGCACGTTGAAAGATATTGAAAGGAATACCTACTGTATATAGTCGAGACAGAATCCTTTGGAAGGCATGCTTGTCTGAGGCCAAGACCATGGTCACTTGTTGTCAAGCATCTCAACCAATCTGCCTAGTAGCACTTTGAAAAACAGGCATGACATGCATCTGACCTCAAGACAGGAGCTGCCACTGTGGCTCACAGCGATGCTGACTTGAACCTGTAAGTGGTTTGTCAATCTCTTTTCAATGTTGCGATGAGTTTTATGCGAATGCTACTTGTTTGCACTAGTTAGCGCAAGTGTGGACTCTTCACAAGTGTCGCACAAATTCCATCTCGAAAAGCTCAAAGAATCACATGTTACAAGTTTTTGCTGCTCTTGGCTTGGATAGCAAGTTCGCTAGAAGATGCTTCCTGAGGTTTTTGCCTGTGGGGCTGGCAGTTTTACTTCATGTGGTGGCGCCTGAGCGACTATATGCAGCTTGGCCCAACGAGAAGTCCTATAGATATGGAATGGTGAACGGGCATTCCTTCGCCTCACCTGCAACGGTTTGAGATAGCTTTTGCCAAGATGAGGTTAATGTGAAAGGAACCATGGCAGACGAAACCTCACAGGCCGCCGGATTCGGAGGTGACCAAAGCCCATGGTGCTGATATGATCAAAAACAGGGTTTCAACAACAAAAGGAACAAACGGACCAGCCTTATCCAATCTTAAGAATGTATTGTTTGAAACCATGAGGCGGCCTTCTATGAATACTTAGGGAATCTTGATCAGTTCTGAAATGCAACTGTCTTCACAAGCTTGGAACCTTTCTGTTCACCAGAGACGGCTGACGTGTCAGCAGCCGCTTCCGTGGCGTCTTCTGACGAAGAAAATTCAGACTTAGTGATTTAGTTCTCGCAGAACAGTTGCTTCGACGACTCTGACCCTGCCTTTGAATGTGACTATGACTATGGCTGTGGGGATTATGTGAGTATGATATACATGATGATGTACATAAGTTGGAACCACCTCAAAGCAGTCATTTCTGGTGTTTCTTTTGTACAGCCATGCCATTTAACTTAGAATCTGAAGCAGACATCTATACTGTAATTACATAGGAGGTTCCGGCCGCTACGTGGACAGAGGGTAAGGGTCAAGCAGAGTCGAGACGGACGTCCCATGAAGCTTGCGCCAGGAGCCAGAGCTGAATGGCTGTGCAAATGGCAGCCGAAACCTCACAGGAGACCTGTGGGTTGCAGAGGCTCAGAAACACAGATGTGCTTCATCATTCCCTTGGCCAAGAATACGGCATATTCAAGGGCTAGTTTGACTGGATGCCTCAGCCACAGTGAGTGTGGAAGCAAAGCTCATCAATTTAAGTTCTGTCCAAGCACAGTTACGGGCCCACCGTGTGGAGTGTTGAACTTGCATGTGTTGCAAGGCTGGCCTCGATTTCGCTGAAGATTGCACTTTGATTGGAGCAGCTGGAACAAGGCTTTGGTGTACCTTCCCTGAGGGAAAGCATGGGAAAACTGACTGGGTTAAGGTTCTTCCAGCTGCATTTGATGAGGTATTGGAATTGAAGAATGACAGAATCAAATTGAGTTGTGAATCCTTTCTCGCAGCTTCCGCACCAAGCGTGGCCGACCTACAGTCTAGTTGCCTGCCAGGATACGTTTAGATGGTCCGATTTCCGGCAAGAAACTCACGCTCGTCGGTGACCTGCAGCCACTTGGTACAAACTGCTTGGGATGCAGCTGGAAGTCTGGGGAGTTTCTCCAGCAACCATGGTTGGTTTGATGATTTAGTCGTGGGATGTGCCAACAAGACTCGCTATCTTTGAAAGATGTGTGAAGATGCAATAGGTTACGTGTTGGGAGGAGTGAGAGGTACACTTGGTTGAGTTTTTTTGGTGGTTTTTCACTTCATGCCATAGAAATAGTGTGAAGCAATATGAATCAATATGCATGTGTCTTTTGGTGCTAAGAAGCCAGACTTTTCCTACAGGTTCCTGTGCCACAGTCTGATTTAGGATTGCTCCCAAGATTGATTGATTTTGTGGCAGCATCAATAAAACGTGTAAAGTAACCCTCCTGGTTTGATCAAGGCCATTGCCCATAAGTAGGACTTGTGATAACTCTCTTTGTTCGGGTTGGTGGCACATGGTGCTGCCCAAGCAGGTTCCATGCCACAAGGTCCTTTGACAAGGCTGGCCCAACTGAGCTGACCTGATCCGTTTGGGGTGTTCCAACTGCATACCAACCTGCCATCAGCATATCATACAGATATCATACGATACGGCCATACCGTGTTTCTTGCAGTGAACTGTGTTTTGGATGACAACCAGCATTGGATGACGGGCCAATTTCAACCTGCAAAGGCCTGTCTCAGTGTGGACATTCTCCATGTTGATGGTACGATCTTGGTGGAAAACTGCCAAAATAACCAGGCCGGGACTCAAGTCTGTACCGCACTTCAAGTCAGATGTTTGCCACAATGTGTGGTTTATGTTGTTTGTTTTGGGCAGAGTCATTTGTTCTGTGCCTCAATGCAGTTGGGGGCCTTTGCTTTCTCACTTCTCGCGGGCACTTGGTGTCCACCACGTCTGATGGGAAGTCTCATACAGCGATCAAATCAATCAAATCCAAAACGCGCAGCGTAATGATACGACAGAAGCAAACTAGCCAGCCCGCCAGCCCGCCAGCCGACTACCATTCAGTAATTGGCGGCAAACAATCTGGGGTAAAAGGTAGTCTAAAGCGGGCCCTTCATCAGAGCAGCTTTGGCCAGCAAAAGTCCAAACAACAAGTTTTTAGAAGCAAATTCACTCCTGGGCACTGAGTTCTGCCAGCAGTTTTAGCATGACTAGAGCCTTGGTGATCTTGCATATCACCATTGGCACCGAACATGCGACAGGTCAGCGCGGGTGAACCTGGTGGTGGTGCCAGTGCTCATGGTGTGCATGTCACCGAAAAGGGAAATCTGACCTTCAGAAATTGCTCGACCAAGACCAGAGGTGGAGGCAGGCAAACCAACAGCTCTGAATTTGCTTGAAATAAGTTGGTACTCAAAGGGAAGCGAACATTCAAACACTTAGACTAAACTGTGACATCTTTTTCAGGATGTGCAGCAGTTACACAGATCAACTTGACTCCTCCATTCCTTCCTTTTGTTTGGCACGATCGCTTGGTAGGCCTAGCTGCTGGTGACAAGGGTGTGGAAGTCAAGGGTGGGGTGCTGCGCTTCCACCAGCGCATGGCTGAGCAGAAGGGTGGTGGCCTCTCAGTTGTGGCTGGGAATATCAATCAATCAAATGGTTTCCTGGAGTTCATGGACTGTGGGGCTCGAAGGAGTGATCTCAAAGGAGGTGCGTTGGCTTTGGAAAATGGCAATTTGGTTTTGGAAGATGCAAATGTCCGTGTTGAAGGCTGTCAAGCAGACGCAGGAGGTGGATTCTTCCTGGAGGAAGGCCACTTGCTGCAAGATGGTGGGCACTTGCATGTTGGACGCTGTGTGGCTTTGAACAGTGGAGGAGGTATCTTGGTACATGGAGGTCAGTTTTCGTTGAAGAAAGGCATTGCAGAGTTTACACATTGTATTGCCGAAGGTCGTCGTTATGATCAAGATGATGAGGAAGGGGTGTTTCCGCTGCATGATATTTTCTCTAGTGATGACGAAGAGGAAGAAGAAGAGGAAGATGAGGACGAAGATGAGGACGATGAGGACGAAGATGAGGACGATGAGAAAGAAGAGAAAGAAGAGAAAGAAGACAGAGACAAGCATCAGACCAAGCACAACCTGCAAGGCCGCAGCTTCCTGAACGTGCACACTAAGACTAAGAAATCCTCTGCCTCTGAATTGCATTCAGTTGGACTTGGAGGTGGTTTATGGGTTGAAAAAGGCCAAGTGGATCAGTACGGTGGAGATTTCAGCTTTTTGCACTGCAGTTCGTCCTTTGGAGGTGGCATGGCACTCTCTCGGGGGACGATTCGCCAACACGGCGGGGTGATGTCGTTCCGTCACAGCATCGCAAAGGAGAAGGGTGGAGGGATGTTTGTGGATCATGGTAGTGCCTTTGTCGAGGGCCATGTGAGTTTCATGTCTTGCAGCACGTTTGAATCGTTTGGTGCAACAAATGCTCTGGCGGGTGGTGGTTTGGCCATGCACCACGGGAATGTGACCTTGAGAGATGCAGAAGTTGAGGTTCAGAATTGCACAGCCTCTGAGGGGGGTGGCATTTCATTCGACCAAAGCAACCTGACGCAGGATGGTGGAAGGCTGCAGATTTCCAAGTGTGAAGCCGTTGTGAAGGGGGGAGGTGTCTCAATGGACGGAGGGTTCATTTGGTTGACCAGTGGCACTTTGCAATTTGAGATGTGCAAGTCTGCTGTTGGCGGTGGCTTGAGTGTCAGAGAGGGCCAGTTGAATCAGGAAGATGGGAATATGAAGTTTTTGAATTGCAATTCACGACTCGGAGGCGGAGTTGGATTGGAGAGGGGGCGGATCCGACAGCATGGCGGGTCTATTTTATTCAGTGGTTGCACCGCTGATCACAATGGTGGAGGAATGCTGAGCAGGACAGGCCAAACACTTTTCAAAGGCAACGTGAGTTTTACCCATTGCAGAGCTGTTGAGCATGAGGGCGGTGGTATGGCTCTGCTTCACAGCAGTTTGACTGTGGAAGATGCGGAGGTCCACATTCATGAGTGCACAGCTCTCAGAGGAGGTGGTATTGCGATGATCCACAGCAATGCCTCCCAGCGTGGTGGACTCCTACATGTCGACCACTGTGCAGCTTCCTGGCAGGGGGGAGGCATCTTTTTGAGATCCGGCAATCTTTCGTTGATCAGTGGCTCGATGAAAGTGGAGAATGCTGTCGTACTTAACACCAAGAAGGAGAAGAGAAAACAAGGAGGCGGTGGTTTATGGGTTGAATGGGGCCAAGTGGATCAGTACGGTGGAGATTTCAGCTTTTTGCACTGCAGTTCGTTCTTTGGAGGTGGCATTGCACTTCTCAGCTCGAAGATTCACCAACGCGATGGATCAATGTCGTTCCACGACTGCATCGCTGAGAGGTACGGTGGAGGCATGCTTATTAAACACAGCAAGGTATTCTTCACCGCCCATGTGAGCTTCAGCAGTTGCAGAGCTTCAGGGGCCAAGGGCAGCGGTGGTGCTATGGCTGTGTTTGACAATGCCAGCTTGACTTCGGACAAAGCCGAGGTCCGGGTTCACAACTGCAGTGCAATGAAAGGAGGTGGATTCTCTATTGTGCAGAGCAGTTTCACGCAGCATGGCGGGCAATTGCAACTTCATCATTGCAGCGCTTCCGACCAAGGAGGTGGCTTCTTCTTGGAAAGTGGTAAGTTCGAAGTGGGTGGGACCATTTTGGTCGACACATGCACTGCAACATCAGGAGGTGGTGGAATATTTCTTGAAGACCACATGCAATTTCATGTGTACAAAGATATCACCTTCTCCAACTGCCGGCAAGTTGGGACACCTTCAGGCTTTGGTGGCGGTTTGGAAGTGCACAATTCCGACATCGTACAGTCTGGTGGTAATGTTGTGTTTCTCGTCATTGCAATAGTAAGCTCATGTTTTTGGTGCTGCCCACTAAAACATGCGGTTGCCTTGAAGGATTGTTGTTCAGATAGAATCTTTTCTCATGATGTGTTTACGTTTGCCTGTGTTTGCCACTCAATTCTCTCTGTAGGTTCGATAGGTGCGAAAGTGCAGGAAGTGGCGGAGCAGCTTATGTGCACAAGTCGCGGTGGAAACAAGTTGCAGGTGCACTCAAGGTTGCCAATTGCGCTGCCCATGGTGGTGGAGGCGGAGGTTTTGCTCTCAAGGACTCTCAGTGGAAACAAGTTGCAGGTGCACTCAAGGTTGTCAATTGCGCTGCTCATGGTGGTGGAGGTGGAGGTTTTGCTTTCTCAGATTCGCATTTTGAGCAGTTTCGTGGAGAGATGGTGTTCTCTGGTTGTTCTTCACGATCTTACGGTGGTGGCCTTGACTTCTCCTCCAACTCTTCCTTGAAGCAGGTTGGTGGCATCATTCAACTACAAAGTTGCGAGGCAAAGCTCTACGGTGGCTGTATGAACATGCTTCAGGGTTTGTTCGATGCAAATGGCACTATGAGATTCTTCAATTGCTCTGCACGCATCAAACCGGCCCTGCATGCCGAGACCGACAGCATTACCATATCAACTCTTGAGGTCAGTGATGCAGCTGCAGTTCTAGAGGCCTCAGAAAAGGCCGCAGTTTACGCTAGTGGCGCTTTGGATGTGAAGAAACTTGAAATCCAAAATGTACGGCAGAGAAACTTTGCAATGTCGGCGGCTGCACTCACAGTGCGAGGCCCGTTAGACTGCCGAACTGCCAATCACAGTTGCTTTCTTTATGCTGAAAGCGTGCAGGTAGCAAAGGTAGTGTGCCCCAGGGGCAGTCGTCTGCATTTGCAAAGTACCGCTGCTGGCTGCGATGAATGTGATCGGCCGTACATGCAGTTGAAGGACTCTGCCACTTTGCCTTGCACACTCTGTCCAGATGAGGGCACCAAGAGATGTGAACCTGGACAAATAGAAATGCAGAAAGGCTTCATGATTGAGGTCTTGAACAGTGACACCAATGATTTGAAGGTTCATCATTGTCTAAACCCAAAGGCATGTCCTGGTGGATTGTTGCCAGACAGTGCCAGCAGGCCCATGTGCACCCCGGGCTATACGGGCAAAGCCTGCTTGTTCTGTGAAGCTAGGCACGCAACATCTGATTCAGACGCGCTTTCATGCGTGAAGTGCGCGAGCACTTTTTGGATGAAGACATCCCAGTTTTGCTGGATCATCATGAAAGACGCCACCCATTCCAGTTTCAGCCATTAATATTTTACTCATTTTCTTTTAAATTGTCACCCGTACGAAGATCAATGTGATCGCGCCACCCCTAGGGCAGGCAATAGATTTGATGAGTCGATAATTTGATGAGTCGCTTAGCAAGTGTTGCTTTTTGTCGCTTGCTAAGTGCCTTGCCTTTCCCAAGCCAAGGTCCTGATCTTCTTGATCGCATACCGCGGTGGGCTTGAAGCGGTGGACACTTCCGGAAAGCAAAAGGACTCGAAAACCAGCAGCATTTTGCTGAACCAATTTATGGCCTTTGGCTCAGTGGCAAGTATTGCAGTGCTTGCGGCGCTGAACACTGGCGGCGCACGGGACCTCCAGGACAAACTTGGCCCTGAAATTGGGAAGTCCGTGCAAAATCTTTTCGGTCTTTCTCAAGAGTCTCTTTCAACTTGAAGCTTGAGTGTTTTTTTCCTGTTTCGCCGTGTTTCACATTCTGTTTGTCACGTCGTTTTGTTTTAGTTCCTAACAGGGTAGGACCAGGTAGACTTGGTACCACTACGAAAAGGACTTTCAAAAAGGATGTTCTTATTGCCCGGCTGAAAGGTTGAGCCCCGGTGAAGCTGGTGGTGGCATATCTACTCAGTGCTTGGCATCCTACATGGGTTTGCCACGATCAGCATGGATGGCACATATACTGTCATCCGTCGTACCTTTGGTGCTAATCTTGTCATTTGCAATCGCCAATAATGTCGCTTTGGCCTGTATAGTGGGCAGCAACTGTTTCTTGGCCCAAGCAGCGTTTGTGGTAGGCCTGGCAGTCTGGCATGTGCTGTACCGAAAATTCCAACGACTTCACCCGACCTCACCCAAAGGTAGTTTGGTAGGGGAGTTCCTCTTGAGAAAAATCCAGGCTGGTGAAATATGGTTGAGCGGTTTCTTAGGGTTCATGTGCTAGTTTCACTATGTTTGACTCTTCCCAGCCAGAGAACTGCGGTTGATGGATGAAAAATAAGGAACCGGAGAACGACAAAACACTTGAGCCGAACGGCTCGGTTGAAAGTTGAAAGGCTAATGGGGTAGTTCCAAATTCGTGTCTTGTTTTCGCATCGTTGGTTTCTTTGTTAGGTGTTGGTTTCGTCACACCTACTACTGTAGCCGTAGGATGCCACAAACTTGGCTAAAGGGATGCTAAAGGGTGCTTTGTAGTGTGGGTCTGTTGTAATTGGATTACTGTAACCCAGACAATGAGAAAGTCAAAAGAAAGTGTCGCGGTGCCTGAGGTTTTCTTCCTGCATTTTGCGCCAGCTTCAGCAAGTACATCGTCTATGTCCAGACTCGGAAGCACTCCACCGTCTTCACGTTCCTTGGTTAAAAAGCAGAGTAGCTTTCAGGGTTGTTTCCGAGCCTGGCAAGGCATACGTTCGCCATTAGTGGCTAGTGGTCGGTTTGAACAGTCAGCAAGAACAAATTAGATCGATTGAAGTAGTTGAAGTGGATGTTTTGAAGATTTTTGAAATAGATCTTGTGTAACATTCGAAGCAGATTGGACTGTCATGCGTCGCTCCTGGCGGCCTCAGGTATAAGGACCTGCCTAGAACTATGACTCCATTTGCTGGTTTTTTAGGTTTGGGTCCGTGACCCTCCTGTGCTTTGTGATTGCCATCGCCACTTGGTCACGGGTAGCTTTGTCGAAGAATCCGAAGGTTCCTCCTCATGTAGCATATTTGAGACGGCCCTACAAGACTGGTTGCGCCATGATGGAAGTGGAACGACTGTCCTTTGCCTGCTTTTTTGGTATAGTTTTGTTGTATTTTTTCTCTGCGTATGTTCAAACAGTCCGCAGGTTCAATGGGTGTGCGAGCCCCCCACCAGAGACAATCAAGACTCAAGACACCAGATAGAAATTCTTTGTGTGAAATTGTTGTTGTCGCTACTTGTTACATCAGCCAATGCATGATAGTATGTGTGTATTTAATGTAAATCTCCCTTTGTCTCCCTATATATATATATATATGTACGTACATACTCTATTTGCATGTGGACCATGTGGAGTCATCACCGCTTCGCGACTGAATCGTTGCTCTAGCCGGCTGAGGTCAAGAAAGATGATATTGAAAACCTTTTCAGCGGCTTTGCCAATTACAGTATATCCGATCCTTCAGCTCACAATGGTGGCTCACTCGGCATAAGTAGTGTAATTTGTAACTTCCTATTTCCTATTGTGATTTTCTCATCAGTTTGTGCTTGAACGGTTGGTTTGCGTTCTTTCACTCTGAATTGAGAGCAGCCAGGTAATCACCGTCATGCTTTTCCCACTTTGTTTGTACACTCATTTGAAGCCCTACAAGAAGTCGTGGTTGAACAAGTCAGAAGTGTTTCTCATCATCTCTGGTGTGATAGTGGCATGCCTGGCGAATCTGATCACAGCAAGTGATCAACATTGGTCAACTAGACCCGAAACACAGGAAGCGCTCTTATTGATCCTTGGCTTCATTGCCACCGCGGTTTCCTTTACACTTGGAATACTTATCCTTATCTTCATGTATGCAGAATTCCGTGGAGGTGCCCATGCCGATGAATTGGATGATGTAATGTGAATTTGCGAGAGAGTCGAATAGACTCTAGCGTGAGGTGTGGACATTGAGACATGATATGCCAACAAAGAAGCAGACCAGCGGCCAGGATCATGAGGTTGTCAGATAGACCTCATTCATCGCGCCCGGATACCCCAAACTCCTGATGTTGGACCTTTCACGCAGTTTTCCGCTGAAGTTTTGCGGGCATGGAAATGATATGAAACAATGTAAGCATCTGTAACGGTTGCACACCCACCTCGGTTGCTTTCAAACATCCACTGAACTAGGACAGCTGCAAGAAGAGATCTTGTCGATCGACCTTTTTGTGGGTTTTCGGTTGGTTGCATCATTTTTGGTTTCTGTCAGTGTGAGGAACTCTGTTTTGTCTCTGCCGGCACTGGCTCTGCAACCAATAATTGAAAGAGGAAAGCACAGCTGGCCGTTTGCCAGCAGTTTGGTTGTCTCTTTTTGGGTCGGTGAAGAATGTTTAAAAAATCCGTGTTTGTGTGCGTTTGGCAGGGCATTAGGGCAATCTATTCAATTCTTTATCCATTACGTTTCTTGGGGGGGAACTGGACCATTTGGGCAACTTCCTCCTGGAAACTACTTGAAGTTTCAAGAAGAAGTCGAGACACCGAGACACGAATAGTGACCCACAGATGTGGGAGAAGACACGCGGCGATTCATAGTGTCGTTTCACCATGGTGCGAGGGAAAACCCTGTGTGGAAACTCAAGGGGGTGAGGCATTGGGGACTGTGATCGAAAAACGAAGGAGCCGTGTTTCCTCCAGTTGTGGGTCTCACTGTACGAGAAAATGGTAGTTGAGAGCTCAAGCTGTTTCAGTAGTTCTCCGTTTAAGTTTAATGCGTGCATTGAATTTGGCCATAGTTTTGAGCCATATATCCTCTATAGGCACTTTCAGGAATTTGCGTGTACGCTTAGACAAGCAGTAGCAGGGGGCTGGTGCCACTCAGAATTCAAGAATGAAAGATACTGTAAACCTATCGGCCTGTGTTAGAAATATATTAATACAAAACATGCAGATTCCAAGAATACGTACTTTGCATTCCAAGTATATGCAGCAAACAGAAGCTACATGAAGACACTTGCACCAACTTGCATCCTAGACCTGATTGTGTTTGTCATGTTTTCAGCCTGAGCCTTTTCGAAAGGTTACCTTGCAAGGGCGTACCTTGACCGGACTGGGCATGACATTTTGCAGGAATGACCTTTTCGCCTCATTTTGAATACAGTAAGTCTCGGATTCTGATGTGAGGTCAAGTGAGCTAGACGGCCGCGCCGCAACCTGGTTTGGCAGACCTGCATTTGCATATGTGAGGGGCACAAAGAAGCAAGATGTCGCGAAGCATGGAAGCGGGCGGAAGAGATTGAGCCAATTTGAGTACTTTTGTGTAATGTAAATGTAGAACGCGAATGCCTGAACATGCATCTATGTAGCATTTTGTGTCTACATTATATTTGCACACATATCATGATGTCAACATGTACGAGTTGTAGATGAATCACAATCAATCACATTCTTGAGCTTCACATCCCCTGCAAGTTATTGGCTCAAGACGTTTCAAGACATTTGTTACGTATTTTGAGAGTAGAATCAGAATGTCGCCCAAAGATGGCTTCGATTCAAGGGACTCCTGCTTGAACCGGACTGATTCGTAGCTGCTATTGTTCTTTGCCGACGTTTGGGCCTTCTTGGCTGCCCTACAGTGGGAATTTCTCCGTGTTCGTCAGACGCATTACCTGACCCATTTTTCCCAGATGAGGTGAGCCAAGGTTCCTTCTTGAACATGCATGTGACTTGTCCGTGCACGATAGCAGCAGATGGAGTCTTTTGATTTCATGATACCGAACCAAAAATTGATCCTCTGCAGATCTGCTCAAAAGATGCCTGCGGTGGTTGAACTTCAAAGTATTCATGAGAAGTCTTCCCAGGGTACAGTGTTGACCTTCAGTTTCTTGCATCGATTCAGGATTAGAGGCAGCGAAGTTCTGTTTCGGCATTCCATGTTGAGCTTGCCAGTTCGGACCTCCCGCACTCTTGTGCTCAAACATAGCAGGGACTGGAGGTCGAAAAGATCCGGTTCTGACATCACAGTTTCAACAAGACCTTGATATTGGGCTACCTGCGAGCGAAGACTGTCGGTGAGCGCCTAGTGGCGCAGCGTTTTCAAAGGAAGACATTGTCCTCAACTGTAGTATTTGACACTCGCTGGCGGTGATTGTTCCCTCGCAGGCAGTTTGCAACAAGAGAAGGGCAATCTGGAGACCTCCTGATGTAAATGACATGACAAGACCAGTTCCTGGCAGATCATTATTTGTCAAGTTAAGGTTTTGAACGATTCTTCAATCACTGGTCGGCTGGACTTTCAGTGTCAGAACCTTCTCGTGGTCAGAGAAAGATTGGTTCATTTATGCTCCGCATTTTGTCCTGTGAGATGCGTGCATGCAAAGTCAATGGGCCTCTGTCAATTCCCACATCAGTTAATTATATGCACCTCTTGACCAAGGGCTGCGGTTCCGGTCTGGGTGCGAATAGAGCAATGTACAGGTGTTCTTCCCTTCAAAATGACTTTTGCTTGCTATGGAGTTCTCCAGCAGTTCTTCAGACAGACAGGTCCTCAACCACAGCAATTCGCAGATCAGTGGCCTTCTTTTAAGTTGCCTCTTCCCATGTGATTCTTTCGTCCAAGCCATTCCGGGATTATTGAGAGCAGACACTGGTCCACAGCAATCGCACTGATGCTTTATGCCCGGAGTGGAACTTTGCCAGAATCCTTTGATGTGGTGGAATGTGGTAGAAATCGTGGTTTTGGACACTGCTGAACTCGAACTTCAATTGGAGGTTGATGTCGTGATTCAAACTGCTCCAAGACCTCTATGCGATATTCTCCAACCGAAAGGGAGACTATGGCTAAAGTGCACCTTTGCTCAAAGATGCCTCGTGCAACATTTTTCTTTAGTTGGGTGTTTGCCTTGTTGTCTTGTTGTCTTTGCTTTGTTCTGCCTACAAGTCTAAGTCCCAGCACCACATCCAACTTGTCAATATAGTGTTTGATCCAGATTGGTGTAGGTGGGAACCCCAAAACAAACTTGGGGGCCCGTTTAATGTACAGAACGGGGGGCCACCAGCGTGCGCAGAAAGCAGTCCACAACCAGCGCAAAAGATGCACACAGATGCTGCATTCTCATACGCTGATGTCATAGCATTCATCTGGAACCATCTCAAACACAGAAAGAAACCAAAAATGCCATAGCACTCCTCTAGAACCATCTCCAAATAGCAAAACCTCCGCCAAAAAAGCAGATGGGGACACCAAAATTACCAAAAAACTCGAGACAACCAAAAAAACAAACGGAAAAACAAAATGACACGACCGACCTCTCTGCCACTACTCCCCCCTTGAGGTGTGCAATCTTGTTTTTTTTTATTTTCTCGAGGTTTTGCTGCTTTTGGTCAAAAAAAATAAAAACAAGATTGTACATTTCAAGGGGTGAGTGGTGACGGAGAGTTGGGGTGTGCAATTTTGTCTTGTTTGTTTTTTGATTAATAACCTCATTGCGCGGTTCACTTCTTTTCAAAATTGCACTTGCCTCCTTTCAATGAAAGCAATGCTTCTAAACAAAGAAGAGAATATTATTTGATTCGAGTGGCGGACTATCTCCTTAAAAAAAAGTTGAGCCTAAGAAAAAAATGGTGGTGAGATTAATGCTTTCTTCAGAGGATGTGTGTCAAAGAAAAATGGCCGATACCGAAGAGAGTGTGTACACGAGGAAGGCTAAGGCCTTCCGAAGAAATGGATGTTTTGAAAAAGAAGCGGCTTATGATAAGGAAGATTTTTTCTTCGGAAGAGAAAAGCTCTTTGTAAAACAGCAGTGGGGGGATGAGAAAGAAAGTAGATCATCCGGAAGAAGGTTTGTTAAGAAGAACATTTAGATCATCCGGAAGAAGGTTTGTTAAGAAGAATATGTTTCTTAAAAAAATTGACTACTTAGAAAACAACAGTTGAGACATATAGGAACAGTCTTCTTCTGGAAGAGTAGGGTTTTCTTTAAAAATCAGATTTTTTGGGAATGAAAAGTAGATTGAAGGGACGGCGTTTGTTGGAAAGGGTGGAAGTTTTGAAAAAGTTTGAATGGAAGAAATTGCAAGAAAGGCTAGGCCTTTTTCAATGAATGGATGTATTCAAAGGGGAGATAGCTTCTACGGAAGAATCTTCAATATGAACAAAGCGGGTCTCTGCAAAACAGGACTGAACTGAAAGAAAAAGCGAATTATATGAACAGAGCTAGTAAGATGGGGGGCTCTCTTTCAAGAAAAATGCTACTTAGAAAGAAAGTGGATTACCAGGAAAAATGTTTAAGAAAAATAGTTGTTCTTTAAAGAACGGACGACTTAAAAAAGTTAAAAAGTGTATATAGTTGATACATGTTATAGGCAAAGTTTTCTTTCTCTAAAGACCAGGCTGTTTCGAAAGGAAAATTGGAGTACATGGACAGTGTTTCTTAGGCAGAGTAAAAAACGCTGTTTTGGAAGAGAAGGCCTCGGTTCCAGACCAGGCTTTCTAGAAATGAACAGTAAATCATAGGGGCAGTGTTGGTTCAAACGGTAAAGGTTTTTTCACCCTGAAAAAGGTGACTTCAAAGAAAAGACTAATTAAGAATGAACAGCGAAAGACAATGTGTTTTTTGGAAGAGTAGGGCTTTCTTTCAGACCCTGGAAACAAAAAGTAGATTATATGGGGCAGTGTTTGTTAGCAAGAGAAAAGGTTGCTTCATAATGAAAAAGGTGACCAATCCAGAAGATTTTTTGTTAGGAAGAGTGCAGTTTTCTTTGCAGAAAGGATTTTTATAATTACAATCGAAAAACACATGGATTATAGGGAAAAGTTTTTGTTAGGAAGATAAACCTTACCTACAATGACAGGATTATTTATCATGCGCTTGGCTCTTGTACGGTGTGCCTTCTTGTTTGCTACATGTGTCTTCAAAAAACCAAATATTATTCTTTTCAGAACTCCACCCTTCCTGACCACCCGCTCTCTACTTTAAAGGTAAAACTGCTCCACCAAAGAGACGGAAAAGAAGGCCACTTGTACAAAGAATGCTGCTTGTGGAAAGGTTGCTATAAGACAACTACTAAAGGTCAAAAATGTGCACGCTCACAGTCCCCCAGATGTGCATCCTCAGTACCAGTAGTATGGGGCGGAAGTTTCTATCATTGGACAGGTTGGTTGAGGTGAGTCACATGGATGGCAGAGTAAAGACACTGATAGGGGTATCAGGTCTCCTCTCTTTCTGTCTCTTCTTTGTCCTTTCTTTGACTGACAGTAAGACAACAACTGCAAACGTCCATTCATTCTCAAGCTTTGATGGAAACTGCTTTAGGGGTTCTGACCAGTTCCTTAAGGGTTTTACAGTCGGGGGTAAGCACTAATTGGTGGGGTTTGGCTTGCCCGGCACATTGTGGTGCTCCCTCCTTTGGCTTGGTTGCCGCTGCCTTCCTTGCTGGCTGTCTAGCTACCTTGCTATCCCTTTCGGTTCTGGCCATTTGGACTTTTGGACTTTCCTTGCCCCATCCTCAAGCGGCTCCTGCTCCTCATCCCATTTCCCGGTTGTCCCGGTATTTGGATGAGCCTGCCCGATTCAGATCAAGAGGTCGTGGAACTTAGCCTGCAGTTGTCTGGCTTGTCAATCACTGTTCGTGGTTCTCCATCCCGAGCAGCTGACTTCGTTCGTGGACTTTCAGATCAAGCTCCCACTACACCTGTTCATCACGGCTATCCTCGGCCTCTGCCTGGAACTCCTGCTTCATCTGCTCACTCTTGGGTTTCCTCGTCGGTTGAGACCCGCTGCTCTATCGCCTCTGAGTTCCCTGCTTGTCCTGCTCACTGGATTGGCCTTGCTGCTTCCCGTTTGTCAGGTTCCAGAGTCAGTGGTACAGATCGAGCAAAGAGAGCTTGGTTGGCTGGTTGTTGGGCAAAGGCAGTCATTGATTCAAGGATTGGATCACCAAACCGCAGTTGTGCAATTGAACTGCCAAACAGGTATTGGTGTGTGCTCTCTTGTCAGGGTCTTAGCTGCCCCAGGGTGTTCACTACATCTCCGCAATTCTTTGCCGCTGTTGGACAAGTCGAGGGCTCAACTACAGTTTGCCACGGCTTCCCATCGGAGACAGAGAGCAGGATCTACTTTGAGGCGGCTGGGTTTGAATACCCCTCGTCTCAAAACTGACTTCAATGGCTATGACTGTGAGAGCCATTTCAGACATCTTCACGTGCTGGAGATGCCTGTTTCAGAGAAGGAGGAAGATGGCACAGCTTTGGCTTTGGCTGTGGTGGTAATCAAAAAGCCTTCGGGCATCCTTTTGGTCGTTCCCCAAGACTACTTCCCTGCCGATGCTTTGGAAGATGGTCTTTTGGCAGGTCCGGACGAGATGATTGGACCTTCAACCACAGTTACTGTTGGGGGGGTCGTCTGGCATCTATGGACGGATCGCCACCAGTGTCAGAAGAAGGTTTGGAGATAGAGTTGGTGCTTGTGGACATGTCGGTGGACATGTTGGATCACCTCACTCTGGTATCGGAGTTCTCAGGTCCCACAGATCTTTTGCACCTGTTTCTCGACGATCCGTTCATCTATTCCCTGAAGGAGGATCTTTTGTCTGCCGCTTGGGATTGGATCACACAGCCAGAAGGAGGAGATCGCTTGCACTATTACTCAGCCGAGGAGGCCCCCAACGGCGAGGAGGAGTTGATTCCAGAAGCACCTCCCGAAAATCCCCCGGCTTCCATTCGGCCTGGAGCAAAGAGAGTCGCTACTTCTGCTCCAAGCGACAATTGCCCAGCTGGCTACTTCTTTGGAAAGCATCTTGACTACCCTCCCGGTCTTGACCCAGCAGATGGAGGATCTTTCTCAGAGGACCCATGGAGAGTTCAGTTCGAGACCCAAGGTTGTCAGCCTTGAGCAAGCCACTTGGAGAATCAGGTACTCTTGGATCACAGGATGCCTCGAAGGCTTCGGCTGCTGCTCTGTTGAAGGAGATGCCTCAGCCTCAGACTGCTTCAAAGATGAGGCAGCTCCCTTTGGTCCCTGTAACTGGAGAGGAGGATGCTTTGGCCTTGACCTCGGAGCAGGTGAAGGAAGTAGACCCATCAGACATGCTGAAGGCCATGTTTGCCCAGTCTTCGGCGGTCACTGCACTGGCTGCTCAGATTGCAAGTTTTGGAGGGGAGACACTTGGGGACCTGGCTTCAGGGACTTCAGGGCTCTCCAGCAAGGGTGCGACTGGTCGAATGAAGTTGCAACAGGAGTTGGCCCAACACAAGGGCATCTTCTTCAATGCTGTCCTGGCCAACATGAGTCGGCGTATGAACCCAGCATCCCCTTCGGACAGCACTCCTTTGGAATTGATGAGCAAGGGGGTGACTATGACAAAGTACGTCGAACGGTTTGGCGGGTTTGGCAAAGCCCGGGAGATGGGGTTTGTCATGTGGCAAGTTGCTATGATAATGGACTACCTACAGTCGGAGAACTGGTTGGCTGCGAAGGACGCAACAGCACTCCTTTGCGTATGTCTGGAACAGACGGCAATGGATTCATCAATGGATGTGGGTCTATTGCTGGCTTTGGTGGAGGACCCACCATCGGGTCTCTTCACTGGCTCCCTTGTCACGGGGCAGGTTTTTTGCTCCACTTGCGGATCAACGTTGGGTTGCAAATGCTCTGAGCTTTATAAAGGAGTTGGGCCTTATTACTCAGAGAAGGGCAGACGTATCCAACAACAAGGCTGGCAGCTCAACGGATCCTTTGGCCGCTACACCAAAGACAAAGCCGAAGCCCCAGCCAAAGGGGACTTGGAAAAAGAAACAGAAGCAAATCGCAGATGGGTCGGAGGTCTAGCTGGCAATTTGGGCCCGGCCGGTGGTGCTTTTAGTGAAGGCGCATGTCAGTTTGACCGCTGCTGTCCTGATCTAGCTGCACTACGGGGTGAGTCCAGGTTGCCACTGACTTCAGGCAGGGTCAAAAAACCAAAAAACAAAAAGAAAAAGACCGACCCTTATGCTGTTGGCTCTCCAAAGGTTTGGCCTGGTAATGGGGCCCATGGTGAACCAATTCAGCAGTCCATCACGTTCCAATCCTTGGCAGTTTGTCTTCCGAGATGGATACTTGCTACAAGGACCCGATTTGCAGCCTATCTTGCAAAGACTTTTCATCTCCAATGTGGGGACGCTGTTCCCTCTACCGTGGTTTTTCCCCTGCCTCTTGCGGACCTGGGTGTTTTCAGGGGTGGGGCCTCAAGATTGTCGAAGAGGCGCTATCTTACTTTGGTGAGGAAGAGGCTTCTTCACATCATCATTGTGGCACTTAACTATCTGCATGATGGTTTCCGTGGTGGTGATGTGGCACTTCTTGGGAGGCGGCCTAATTTGATTCAGAAGGCCATCCATCGGAGGCTTTGGTCGCTTTTAGCTGCGTGTGATACTCCTGGAGAAGTTCCCTTGAGTCCAGGAAGGTCAGGAAAAGAATTCATTGCTCGACTTCACGCCCTTGAGGAGTTTGCGAAGACTTGCCCTCTTGTGTGTGAAGAGTTGTATGATGAAGGGCCACAGGATCATGAACAGCGGGTTGGCTTCACCTCTGCTTCAGGAGGTGGTGTTCATGATGATTTTGGTGAAGATGGATGTCAGGGTCTGGCTGTCTACAGGCCCCTTGACGTTGACAGGCTGAAACTTACAGGCCAAGGTGAATGGGATCTTGCTGAGCATCTTCATGATGAGTTGTGGCTGCCGTATGTCGAGCCTTTGATTCTTAGACATGACCAGCCAGTAGATCTCAGCTTGGGCCCCAATTTTGCTTTGGAATCGAAGGAGGAGAATTTTCGTCTGGCAAAGCTTTGGTCTTCGAAAGGTTTGCTTGAGCTCTCTACGGTCGGAGCACCTGGAAATCTGTCCTCTAGGGTGTTCAACAATTACAAGAATCCCCTTGCAGACAGGATGATTGGTGACAGGAGATTGATGAACATGGGCGAGAGGTCACTATCCGGCCCTTCAAAGTACCTACCAGGTGGCTACATGATGACTTCCATACATTGCCCACGTGGTTGCACCATCTATAGAATTGTGACAGACAGGAAGGACTTTTATCATCAGGCAAGTGTCACAAGATCCAGGGCAGAATCAAATGCTCTGCCTTTCTCCTATGATGCTGGACTGTTTGAGGGCGATGAGGCTCTTAGCAGACTACGGGACCATCTCAATACCGGNGCCGGCTATGGTCCTCGAGAGGTTGTTGGTGACCGCTACGGGAAACCTGGCCTTGGAAAGAAGCGCAAGGGCTTATTGGTTGACAGCACCCAACTCTACCCTTCGTTCAAATCTTTATATCAAGGAGATCATTTAGGAGTAGAGTTTGCATTGTCAAGCCACTCTGCCATGTTGTCCTGTTGGGGCCTTTTGAAAAGGTCAAATCGCATCTGTGGCCATCACCCGTTCCCAATCGGGCCAGACTATGAGGGGCTCGTCATAGACGATTATTTTGGCTTGACTTGCCAACCTTTGACATGCCCTGACGAGCCCAGCTGTCTTGGATTTCTAAAAACAGCAACTGCAGTTTATTCCAAAGAAGGAGTACTTGGGTCTCCTGAAAAGGATGCGGTTGGCAGCCAACATTTTTCTGTGGTTGGGGCTGAGATTGACAGCAGCCAGGCTACAAGATCCAGAGGGACTGTTTTGGTTGCTGCCTCGCTTGCAAAACGGCTCAGTCTGGTTTCCCTTTCGCTGAGGGTGGCTGCTCTTCCTATGATTTCTAGAGGCCTTGCATCCAGATTGTCTGGTACCTGGACTTCAGTGCTCATGTTCCGTCGTTGCTTGGTCTCCGTTTTGGATGGTATCTACAAGCTTGGCGTAGTAGATGGAAAGAGAGATGATGAGGTCCTTGTGCTGCCCAGACAGACGGCTGAAGAGTTGGTTTTGGCCTCCATCTTATCGTTTGTTGCAAGTTCAAATGTGCAAGTGCCGTACTGCAACCGGGTCTTTGCTACGGATGCTTCCCTGAGAAAAGGTGCAGTCACATCTCGACTTGTTGATCCTGCAGTTGCCAAGGTCATTTGGTTGGGTGGTGACAAGAGAGGTGCCTACACAAGGGGCGAACACTCGCTTGTACATGCGCAAAAAACCTCGCTTGTACATGCGCATGGTACCTCGCTTTTACATGCGTTTGAGACTCTAAAACAACAAACAACAAACAACAAACAAC
>DF242592.1:0-10046 GCA_000507305.1 Breviolum minutum Mf 1.05b.01
TGATGAAATTTGTTGGGGCAAAATATGGAAATAAGAATGTTAAAATTATTTTGGTGGAAAAAATGATGCTATGTAATGATGAAATATTTGGGGGAAAATCGTGACAGGCAACCTACCCCCAGTCCCCCTCACTACTGTATTCATTGTACATCTCACATCTTCGTACACCATCATAAAACATCAAAAGCCGTCAGAGTCATAAATCATCACACATTATAGATCATAGTACATCATCATCATACATCATCACAATAGATAAATCACACGTATATCAGTCTCCATTATGAACCTTGGGCAGCCGCACTCATGAAGTGACTCATGGTTTGTTGCCAGGAACTGTCTTGCCACGACTTCAACAAGGCACGAGGTACCAATGGAAGTGCTTTTGAAGTCTGTTTTTCCTTGCTGAAACCTTCCATCTTTGATCGCCAATGTTGTAACTCCCGAGTCCTGCCATCAAAATCGCTGTCGCTGTGGAGGGAAGTTTCAGAAAAAAGGAAGCTTCACAGCCAGAGAGCGGGCAAATCTTTTGAAAAAGGCTTGAACATGTCATGAAAATTACGAAATTCACAAAGATCTTTGAACTCAAGAAGAACCTGTCCTGACTCAGTCATGATATTTGCCGAAAGTCACGAATGGGGTTGGGATTTCTTTCTGTGCGATCTGTGCGATTCTAGCCTGTCCAAGAGTTCTGCTTGGTGATCACCCTGAATTCGTTCAAGACGCTCCAGCTGGGCCTATACCACGTCATGAATCACAGATTTCACCATGTGTTTTTTCCATGTTTGCGTATCTCAAATCTCCACTATGAGGCAACATGAAATCAAATAAAATGTATGGATATATCTCAGATTATCTCAACATATCTCAAAGGTTGACGCTTCATTGAAAATTTGGATGACAGCATCATCCCTCACAACATTTTGTTGTCAAAGTATTAACTGATTGCCATGTCGACGTCGATGTGCATAAACATTCAGTGACACTCCTGACCTTTGCCACCCCCCCCATTCCCCAGACCTCTTTGTACCAAAGCTGGAACATGCTGCGTAAAGACGCAGTTCCTCATCGCAAAAAAAGAAAAATGGAGGTGATTTCAAGGCGACTTGTGAAAAAACGACTGGTCCAGGGTCCGAGGGTCGTTGCATGTCGTTTTCTACCCCAGAAATCCCGTCAAGGTCGGCCGGGCCTATCCATCGGTGCATCACTTGGGATACGGTCACAGTCTTCTCTGAAACAGGAGCCTCCAGCAGCCAACGTCGCTTGTTGCGAAATTGAAAAAGGCCTCATGTTGTTTAAATTAGTCCCCAGTTTTATAAAAAGGGGTCTGACAACATCCAAACCCGTTAAGCTTGACAGAAAGGTACCAAAAAAAGATCTCTTAACGTAGATCTCCTGTTATAGTTTCTTTGTAAGAAAAAAAACACCATTTTGTGCAAACCAAAACATCCACTTCTGTTCCAAAAACCCAGTTTTTACACCACCTACGTTTGGCTTCACACCTTCGTTGGATGCGACAAAGCCTCAGCTCTAAAGGCTGCCAACTCACCATGGGCCTTTCCGAGGCTGCGATTTTTTCCAAAAGAAGATGTGGTGCAGGATTTAAAGGGCTATGAAATTTGAAGATATCCGTTTGAATTAGTCATCACGCCTAAAAAATGATATTACTAAATTACATATATATATATATACATGTACATTATAATCTATATATATATATATACATACTTTGCAAGCATGTGAAACTTGTACTTGTACTTTTTAAAGATACATTCAAACATCGATGTTTTTGTTAAAACTTCCCCGGATCGTGCGGGTTGTCGCAACACCTGCTGCAAGGATTGTCTTAAGGCTCCAATCTCCTCTCGAGCTGCGCTCATCAGAATGGCATGCCTGGATCGTGGCACAGATTTTGGGCCAGCTTGGAGGCTTGGAATGATTCGTGGAATACACAGATCATTGGCAACACCTGAAACACAAAAAAAATCGTGGAGAAAAATATGTTGAAAGATATTGACATTGAGATCTCAAAGATGCTTTTAGAGATGAATTATTTTGATGATTTACTGATGTTTGATTCAACACCGTGGTTGGCATGGCTTCATAGCTCTCCAAGTACTCGACTTTTCCCGCAGTTGCAGTAAGCTTTGCCAAAGTTGTGCAGCATTGGCATCTTGTGGCAGCTCCTGGGAAGCTAAACTGAGAATTCATAGAGGATAAGCCGGATAAGCATGACAACAAGACAAGTGTTAAATGCTTATATTATATATAAGCTATATAGCAGTTATGTCATTATGACTTTAGATGTCTATTTCTTAAAACTTTGTAGCCGCCTTACAGCTGCTGTATGTATTCTGCTCAGTTTCTGTCTAAACTCCGTTGGAGGAAACTTCACTTACAGCAGTGCCTCTTCAATGCTATCGGAGGTAGAAACCATAGCAGTGCTTGCCTGGCCGCCCGAATAGATTCCATCCAAGCTCCCTTGGAGAGTAACGGTTTTTTCAGCCACAAATCCTCTCATTGGATGAAAATTGCCACCGCCACTTCAAACTTGGAGAGTTTACAACAATGACAAGTCTTCCAATGGTGAAATGGTTGCACTTCAAAGCGAAGAAAAAATCCCCCCCAAAAAAATCTCACCTCGAAGTGAATGTCACCATTCTCCTGAAGTTCTTGAAGGATCGCTCGCAATTGCGCCTTCTAACAAGTTCAGAGTTCGGTGGTTAAGTCTTTGTTTGGACCATCTTCCAAGCTTGATGATGATGATGATGATGATGATGATGATGATGATGATGGCTAGGATTCGAAAAGTTTCGTTTTTTTCACTGACCATCTTTCTTCAAACACTTCAAACGACACACCTGGCCTTCGAGCTCTTTCCGTCAGATACATTTGAAGCTCCAGAGGCACCGGTGATTGCCATTTGACAATGATTTTTGTTGAATGGTGATTTTCCCAAAATGTCAGCTTTAGGAAGTCCAAAAATCTCCCAAAATGGAAAAACAGAAGGATGTATATGTATATACATGCATATATAGACATATATATATATATATACAGAAAGCAACACTATGAAAAATCACATGTTCCAGCAAAAAAACATCAGAGTTGAAACAAGTGTAGGTTTAGAAAAACACCTGCGGATGTTTGTCACCCTTCGGATCTGCAAAACGGGACCCTCCCAGTGGATGTTTGATCCAACACTCGGGGACAACAAAAACATCCACCGTTTGACTTACTAAAAAAATCTAAAAGAAACATTTGATGGTCCTCAAAGCAAACCCAAAAAAACAATACGTTTATAGCCTCCATCTTCATTTCCTTCATCATCTTTATCTTTGTCATGTTCATCTTCATCTTCAGTAGTCTTATGGCTCGTTTGTTTCCTCAATTCAAAACAAGAGCTTGCTGCAAGCTTTGTTTCCTTAACCTGAAAACCATCCAACAACTATCAACAAATTTGGAAGATTGGGATCGACCAAAGATGTGTGATATTCATGACATTCTTTCCCCAGACTTTTCCCCGGCAAAAGCTCGCTGAGGATCTAAACCCCCGGATGGGACTGACGGTGGAAGCTAGGCTAATTTGAGCGATGGGATCATGTAGATGATCCTCCAATGGTTTACTTCAAGTGTCGTTCCATGTCTTTGGTTGACATCTGAACCGTCGAGCTAAGGGAGGCAAAAATCGTGTAAAGACAGATCCCGAAAAATCGGCAATAGTGAAGGAAGTAAGATCATGCCCAAGCCCTGCATTCCACACAGATTTCCCCAGAACGACACCCATGTGCAGCAACTGTTGCTCTTCTCAATGATCATTTCACAAATCAATACAAATCATATGTGGTTCTAATATTGAATTCACCAATTTTGTAGCAACAATTTGAGCAACCTTTGTGGATGCCGAATTGCCATGCAACACACTCGAACGCCATGTCAAAGCTTCAGAAAACTCGTAGCTCCGCAAAGAGATCTTAGATAAGGCACTTTCCTGAAACGAGATGTTGAAGCCGAGAAACAGATCCCACTTGCTTCGATTAAGAACAACTATAATGATATGATTCTGATATGATGTACATATACAGAATATAATACATATTTCCTTGCCCTGCCTGTGAAATCGCTCAAATCGTTTCATGCTTCATTTCATCAAGCTGGAATCATCCAGGACAAAAAAGCCAAGCATCAAGCTGGAGCCTCAACCATCAGCGAGTGGAACCTCAACTGTGCCAATGATTGAGCCAACTGAGGTTGTATGCTTGTCTAGTTTTAGTTGGTTGAGCCACCATCCAAATGATTTCCTCTGAACGTCTGGGTGATGATAAATAACATTTAAAAAACATCACCTTGGATGTCAAATGATGTCAATTGGACTATATGTTTCTTTGATATACTTTGGATCTACCCCCCCGGGCCCCAGGATGCCAGTCTCCGTCACCACCAGGATTACTACAACCATTTTTTGAGGGAAGGGAAATTCCCAAGGAATAACCTTCATTTGCCACTTAGTAGATCCAAAAATGAAGGTCTAGTTGGGATTCCCTGGTGGTGACGGAGACTGCCATCCACCTTTTCCGGGTCGGGGGTAGATCCAAAATATGAATCATTCCATTTGAAACACACAACTTCAACCCACCCTCCATTTTCGCCAAAAAATTCCGCCTCGCCCACCTCTTCGGCCAGCTTGCCTTAATAAAATCATCCAAGAACAACCCCGCAACACCAGGTGGAAAAAAAACCACCCATCCAACAGTTGTTTCACTGGCTTCAGCCTGGAAATTTTGACCATGGATTACACATAAAAAGTGGTATCTCCTTCCAATTTAAGGCCTATTTCGGTACCGTTGAATATTCGTTCCACCGAAACTTCAAACTGGAAATTCCTGTGGTCTCCAAGCCCAGCCGTTCAAGAGGAAGGCTTAGAATCCCTGATGTTTGAGCTGATCGATCCTGGGGCAGGACATTTTTGTCGTTTGTAAAGCGGAAATCTCTGAAATTCACTGTACACAACCCTACTCCTATATTGAAATCCCATCTTGATTTCCGATGATTTCCCTATTTTTGGTGAAACAAACTGCAGCTTTAGAGTTTTGTAGACTTCTTCCTTTTCATCTCTTGAACCTTTCAGCAAGGACTGGCGTATCGTGAGGTCCTTGAAGACACCAACAATTGAGTCGCTGTGTGCGAAGAAAGTGTCCTGCGATGACTTCTGCAGCCTTTCGTTTAACGTATCCACTCCGCAAAACCAACAAGGATCACAACATGTATTCAACACGAAGGACTTCAGATACTGCAAACTCCTTAAAATCGCATCTTAAGATTGCTTATTGGAGGGTTTTTTTTAAACTCATTTAAACAGCAGTACACCACCCATCTTCTTTTTCAGCAAGTCCTTCAAGGAGATCACGACGCACTGGAAGTCCATCTTCTTCAAGTAATTTACCAAGGAACTGGTGTTCTTCTTGTCAAACCTTGCTGCGAGTTGTTGCGCAAAAGGGAACTTCAAGTGCCGAAAAAATCTCAGGTTTTTAAGTGTCTTTCAAGGATGAAACTTATGGATATTTGAAGAAGGGAAGAAATGATGCCAGGGTTCATCCAAATTTTGGATTGGATGAAAATACATCAAAAGATCATCGAAGTCTAAACGAATTTGGGGAAATCCATCAGCAATATCTCTAAGCATCCAGCGGTGCGTCCACTTCATCCAGAATCATGAAGGGCGGCGGCTGGAACCTTTTTTGCTACGCAGTGTGCCATGCCGACTTTTGAAAAAGGTACGAAGGATCATTCCCCCCCAGTAGTACTAGTACTAGCAGTTCTACTGTCAGTAGCATTGCCAGTATAGTATTGGTAGAATTAGTATGTGGCAGTAGTACTAGTATTAGTATTGGCAGAACTACAAGTACTACTAGTTGGATTAGAACTAGGAGAACTATTAGTGGTACCAGTACCGCTTAAAGTAGTACTAGTATGTACTATATAATGCTTGTTAGTAGTACCACTACCACCCACAACCACAGGGGGGCATTACCATTGTTGGTGGACGGAACCCTAGAATGCTGTCCCACCTTATGTATATGCGTATATATAAATACGCGATATGATTATATATATATATGTGATATGACATGATTATGTATATATATGATCTGATTATATACATTTTGTATTGCATTCTATGTATATGTATATACACTTACACGTACATATTTGCCCATGGTATCCAAAAGAACAAACACAATAGAACAAGGAACATAATGTACTCATCATGATATGGGTTGCTTTGCCAGCCATTAGGTGCCCATGCGAGTGCATGGCAAAAAGCAAGGCCATGGAAGCCATCCTTAGCTGAAGGAAAGATCACACTGATGACGTTTTCCAGCAGTGTTTTATTGGTTCCCCCTTGTTAGTCAGAAACATTCCCATTATAATGGTTTGGAAGGATCCCTATCAATTTGTTTATGAATGTTATATATATATATTATACATTTATATCATATCATATCGTTTCATCATGTTTCATCCCCATCAGGAGATGGGTTTTCACCCCCTGAAAAATTCCGAATTCATAAGCAAGGTCTTGGCCCATTTCTCACCTTTCAAACCGATGACTGTCTTGGCCAAATGGTCCGCTCACCATCTGTGAACCATTCCAAGTAGAAAGGTACTTCAAACTCAATCAAAGGGAGCAAAAGAACAAATCCTCCAAGAATAAACACACCAAAAGTGGTGTGTTAGAAGGAAAGATTATTTCAACTACATTTTTGTTGGGACTTAAAAACCACCCAACCAACAATTTTAGTTGCAACTTGAAATCCTTCTGTTTATCCTATTCCAAGTAGGGGAAGCTACCACCATCCCCATGGGATTCCTCACGACCTTTCACCACCAGAAAGAAGCTCCATGGGGAAAAACCTGATGATTTCAGGATGATTGATGACATATACCTTCCCTGAAACTAACAGCAAAAGCCCATGAAAATACGCTGGGCCCCAAAAGTCCTAGAATCGTCTTCCAACCATCCATTTTCATGTGCGAACTGTAAGTTTCAGGGAGGGTAACAGGTGCAGAAAAGAGAGAGAGAGAGAAAGAAAAAACACACTCACAACAATTCACTGATGGGTTTGTGTCCATGTTAAAAATGTGAACAAATCCTTCGGAATCTTAACATTACTTCATAATCTCATCTGTTTTGTGGTTCATGAGTCCATAGGTTCGATTTCAACAGTTTCGGATGTTCAGCATACTGCATACCGCATACCTCGTGGATTCTCGTTTGAGTGGAATCAGAATCAGATTTTTCATCAGCCTCAATCACCATGCCACCTTGAAGAATATCTTACACAATATTTTTCGCCATACAAAGTTGCAATTCTTTGTCCCAAAGCTGCCTTTTTCCTGGTGGACACGCTGTGAAGGTAATACCTCCGTTGTAAGGCTCCTGAATTGGCAGACTCTTCCTCCCGTCAACTGGTTCCAAACAGGGGGATAATGCGAACAGATTGGATATCACCAGGCGCTAATGACTGCATCTCAGGGTTTTCATGGAATATGGCAATGAAGATTAAAGATATTGAAGATCTGCTAGCTTCGATAGGAAATACAGAAATACATCTCCAAGTGATTACTTTCAGTATCAAATTTTGTCATGTTACTTCACCAGAGATTTCGCGAAACCAACACGAAAATCCTCCATTCTCCCGGTCCCTTGGTGACTGCTGAAAAAACCGAGGAAACCGGACCTCGGCATCATCCAAATCTAGGTAGGCCTCAGATCTGATGACATGATGTCCCAGCAATGGAACCAACGAAAAATGAAACAATTCGTAGCGTTCGTTTTTCAGTTACACCGAAACTCGATACTGAATTGACTGAACGATGTATTTAAAAAGGTGGTGACTGTATTAATGTATCCCATATCATCCGAAAAATCATCTTGTTGTTTTGGTGGGTCCAACCTCAAATCGGACGGAATTGTTGGCCCGACTGGGTTGCCGAGGTGCTGCACCACCTGTGTGGCCATCGTAGGAGGTCAACTCTCGATAGTACGGATTGATCCTCTCCTGAAGTTGGGGCAGAGAATCATCTCAAGGTCCAAGTTGTGAAGTTTTACTACAACAACCTTCGACTTCGAGAGGAAAATGCTGCCATTCTTCCATGCTTCTGTATGTCGCACCCCTGCCTCAATATGCTTGAAACACTTCATGAAGCGCGACACACGGTCCGCCTCGCCAACTGAAAGACTGGTATTGGTTGATAGGACGATTCATGTGGCGTTTCCAGCGTCTACAATATATGTCTACATTACAGTGATTTAGCCCACCTGGTGCAAGATTTTGCAGATCTATCCAGTTGGGATGGCAACAAAACACCGAAATGTAGGTTGATATTCACAATCAAAATACAATCAATTTATGCAAAGCCATGAGCAACATCACCTTATCCCCACGATCAGTCTTTACTCTTTTAACCTTGGAACTTAGAACGCCCCATAATTTTTTTTGGATTGTCTGGGATCATCCGAAACAAGTTGGTGGTTTCAACCCTACTTGAAATATCAAAATCGTCAAAATGGGAAAGAAACTTCCCTTTTTTTGAGGGGTGAAAACCAACAAGATCTTTGAAACCACCACCTAGCAAATGGAAATTTCAGGCCTTCACGGCTTCGAAATCTCGCAGGATCCGCGCACTTTCCAAACTCGCTACGTCTGCTTGCTGCCTGTGGAACACAGTCGTTGTTTGCTCAACTCCAGGCCACATAGGTTGAAGCAAGAACGAACCCATCCAACCCATCCAACCCATCCAACCCATCCAACCCATCCAACCCATCCAAAACATCCAACCCATCCAACCCATCCAACCCATCCAACCCATCCAACCCATCCAACCCAATAAAAAACTAGATAGTAATAGAAAGGTTGGCAGATCCATTCAGAATCTCGCCCGATCCACTGGGGGCACCTGATGTCCTGCAACTTAGATTCTTCCACTTCACATTGTTCCATGGCACGCCTTGGAAATAGATCCGACATCATGTTGGGTGCTTGATAGGCAACTCCTGACATTATGTATTTCCCAGCAATGTTGCAACACTTGCCTTTTTTTCCTCCAGATTTTTTTCTCAAAAGAAAAAACTGGAAACCCATTTTTTTGTAAAGTGCGCCAAGCAACATGTTGGGGTTCAAATTCTCAAGTTCCCTGTGGCCGAGAAAGGTGTCGCGAGCTGGCTCTCACAAGTGAAGAATTTGAAGAGCCACATGCAAAAATGAGGCAAAAAGTTCACCCAAAGATAATTTGACGCAAAAATCGCATAGATTGTGTGTGTGTGTGTGCGGGCCCCAAAACACCAGGGGGTGAAAATGCCAGTTTTTTCAGTGCTACAAAGCCACCCCAGCCTCGTCAGTAGTGCCACCTGTTCGGCATATTCGGCTTCCACTGTCTTACTGTCGATGAGCCGATCTTCGCTGGCCAATTCCTGGCAGCCGGTTGATCGAAACCAAATTCATTGGGATTCGCGGGTTGACAGGGCAACCAAAAAGCTTCAAAAGATAAATAAAAGGAAAGAACAGAGAATTATTTACAAAGGCTTTCACTTCATTCATTTCAAGATCTGGTAGGCAAACTTTGTATCAACGGTTTGTATGGGTTTGTTGGATTTGTTGTTTTCACTGCTATTTTGTTTCCAACAACATTGGCACAGCGATTCTAAGATATCCTTTCATGAGAGCTTAGTGCTATGAGCCTTCTTGTCTTCTGGCAACTTGGAGAAATCAGCCTGTACACTCCTGGACTTGGAGTGTTCTTCTGCAAACTGTGCATGAGCTTGCACATGAAACCATGGATAATGATGGCGAGATCATGATGATGATGATGATGATGATGATGAGGATGATGATGATGATGAGGATGATGATGATGATGATGATGATGATGATGATGATGATGATGATGATGATGATGATGATGATGATGATGATGATGATGATGATGATGATGACGAGTGATGATGATGATGATGAGACGACGACGACGACGACGACGATGAC
>DF242592.1:10240-44611 GCA_000507305.1 Breviolum minutum Mf 1.05b.01
GATGATGATGACGATGACGATGATGATGATGATGATGATGATGATGAGGAGGAGGAGGAGGAGGAGGGGGGGAGGAGGGGGAAGAGGGGGGAAGAGGATGGTGATAATGATCATGATTATGACGATGATGACAATGAGGATGATGAGATGAGCAAGTGCAACCAGTTTTAATCAGCAACTTTCCATAGTCTCCTTACTGCCGCTTCGAGGTCTTTCAGCCCCATATCTTCCACATGTTGTTCCCTTGACAGTACCTGATTCATTCGTGCGACCAATCCCAGAATTGAGGACTACTAGTATGATGTTAACTCAAAAAAGTCACATCTTTAAATAAATATTCTACTGTTGATGGACAATGTCAAGCTAAACAAATTGGGATGGCAACAAAACACTGTAGATGCTATCAATTGGCTTCTCAAATTTCGATCACTTGCAAGATCTCTTGTGAAGCTCTGTCCTTCAACTTGCATGCCTCTACACTATCCATTGAAGGCTCACGCGCTCCATTGGTGTTTTGTCGCCCTCGGTCTCCAACACCGGAAGGTCCACACGACGTTCACCTCAAAGTGAGAACTGGAAACTTTAAATCGTGGAGTGTCAAGTCTACAAACGAGTCATATATTATGTATGATATGTGCATATACATATAGAACATATCAGATTTCAACTATGTGAAATATCTAAAGCATGTGATTCGTATTTTTAGGTCAAGATATATAGTAAGGTCATACACAAACAGAGATTCACAATTCAAGAGAACACCTGGAAAAACCTGGATCCCTTTGGCTCAGAAAGTACTTTGCATCAAATCTCATCAGCAGACCTGTTTTGCACTAACGCTTCATTCTACAACGCCGCCGAAAGCAGCGCGTTTCGGGTGAAACCTGAAGCGAAACTTCCGGGTGAAACTGGTCGTGGACTCGGCTCATTCACTAAGGCTGGACCGTTCCACACGTCGGGACGTCATCCGCGAGCCCTCGCTCGTGGCGGTGAAGTCGTCACCAAAACAATCATAACCTGGATAAGATTCAGTCATGCTAGCATCGTTTTGTTTTTTTAGTGGTAAGTTGCAAACAGAACAAACCAGATACTATGTTCATATTATATTTTTATACAAAAGTGAGTTTGGGGAAGTGGAAAAGTTGGAAAAATAAGCCGCTGGCAGGTCTCGAATTTAGTATTTTATTGGTATGTTTTATTCATTTTATTCCATGTTCTTCTGAAAAAAAGCCGCCAAGTCACAATCCCCTGAAAACAGGATCCTTGTAGGTCTCATCGCCCGGTTGCGTGACCGGCCAATGGAAGGTAAGCGTAAGGGTCTGGTCTCTCTCCCCGTCTCGCGCGACTGCACCGCAGAACGGCACCGAGACAAGCGACGTCCCGCGGCGCTAAGTCCGGGAGTTTCTGCGGTCGGCAAATTCAGACCACGGCTGGGATGAGATCTGGGACGAGGAATTCGTAGGGCTTCACCTCAGATTTGGGAGTGGTGAGTCCAATCACCTGGTGAGTCCAATTCCCAAAATTGGCTTGGAGATTTTCCCTTCAGAAACTCATGAGACCTTTTTTGACACCATTTCCATTTAGGTTGTGATGTGAAGATGACATGCATGAAATCATTGAAATCCCTTGGGGTGGCGCATTCCACTTAGGAGATTTCAGGAAAGTCATGGATTTTCAGTTCCAGACTGTGAGCTATCTTTGCTTGCCGGTAAGGGGGTCAAAAATCGGATCTTTTTCGCAAGGGGTTTCGCTATCCGCTCTCGATGCACTGAAAAACCAAGAGGAACACGGAGATTGCAAGCTACGCCCCCAATTTAAAAGAATCTCCCCTCAACAAAAAATAGTTCCCCCCTCAATTTGCAAATTGAATCCGCTCCTCAACAGGAAATAGTGAATACTGTAGTTCCCCCCCCCAATTTAATTGCATACTCCCCTCAAGGAAAGATCATTCCCCCCTCAAAGTAAAATCCCCGATCAATACAAAAATCCCACAAAAAAACCAACCAAAAAGGGTGACCTTTCTTTTATGTGAGCTAATTTTTTCGACTCAATCCCACAAGAATCCGAATCAACCAACAGAAATCTGAAAAATCTGATTCACTGATGGCATCAAAATCCTCATCTTGAAGACCACCATCTTCAGGTGCAGCATAAACTTGAATGCCACGTGTTTTTGCTCGCTCCAACTCTAATAGATCATCATCTACCAGCAGGATGCGGCTAAAAGGTACACCATGCTTCGCAATGGAACCCAATCCTTGGGGATGCAATGATGGGATTCAAAATATACCCCTCACCTGGTGACCTGTTCCTGTGGAAAAAAATGTGGTTCAAGCTTAAAAAACCTGAAAATCTCGTGTGGTTTAAACGTCCGTTGTTCGGATGTCAAACGAAAAGCCTTCCGAGACCAACATCCCAGATGTTTGCAGAAGGTCTTCGGATAAATTGTTCATATCATTTGAAATGTATCCAACAAGCATGCTGCTGATTTACATGTAGGCAGTAAGTATACTTAGACAAATAGGCCCACCCAGATGTGGGTGGAGGTTTTGAAATTGGTCCTTGCAGACTGGGAGCATATGTTACGGATTCTGGGGACACAGGTGGTCAGGGGTGGATAAGCTGAGACAAGATCAGAGAAAGGTATGCCAATAACAGATACAACAGGATAAGATCAATTGAGATTAGATGAGAGATGGTCAAATAAAGATAAGGTAAGGCAAGCGAAGACAGCCAAGGCAAGCAACAACTAAGATAAGGAAAGATTCTATGGATAGGATAGGACAGGAGCCCCTTGCGCCCGAGTGTGGAAGGGATCCAGTGTGTAGATAGAAGAACTAATAAGATAAGAAAAAACAATATCAGGCGCGGCAAGATGAGATACAGGAAATAGATATGACAAGCTAAGACAAGAAAAGATCTGATAAGAGGTGTCGCATAGATGATGTTGGGAAGAGATACGAAAATTACTTGCGGAAGGATATGGAGAGAGATATATATATCTGTGCCGAGAAAGACTAGGAAGACATGGACAAAAGTAGATTTTTTGCCGGAAAAGATTCGTGCGGTGGTTTTGGTTTCAACAACCAGGCCCCGCAACCACTGAGACTTTGGAGGGTTATTACATTGCGGGCGCTGGGCGGGGGGGGGTCAAGCAAAATGCAGACCAGGATCATATATAGTGTATGTATATATTTACTAATGATCTATGTATGCAATTTTGTTTATGTATACGTACATGTTTGTGCACATCACGTATACATATTCATAAACGGCATGCGTGTCTCATCAATGTGCATCGTCTATTCTACCACACAATCTCAATTCTTTTCACATCCTTAATCCTTCATCTACTTTCTATGATTCCGTTCTTCCACTCCTTTCAAAAAAACAACCAACCATTTGAACTGGAATTCAAAACAACATTCAACAAATTCCCGTCCCATTTGTCCAAAAATTCGGCAGCCATGTCTCTTGGAAGGCAGCCATTTAAGGCCAGATCTTCGATAAATCCAGCTTTGCCTTCAAACCCTACGGCCTTGGCCACCAACGGAGCATCAAAGAACTTCGCCAAATCCGACGCTTCCAAGGCGCTGCGGATGGTACCTTCCTAAGGGGTTTTCCAGGGGGTTGGGGGGCCTAGGCCTAAGCCTCCGTTAAAGCCCCTGAACATAGGCAACACCCCAATTTCGGAAGCCGGATCGTTTTCCAACCATCCATTTTGCAGGTGGCGTTTGGTGTCTGGGGTGGTTTCAGGGAGGCTTTCTGAAATGGAGCAATTTGGGTGTCTGTTACTTTCAGTCGTTTTCAGTAACGATGAATTTGTGTTCAAGAGCTTTATAAAACTGAGAAAGATTGACTTTTTTTGAAGAACATCAAAACAAGCACTGTAGTTCATGAATTGATGAGATATTTAAACATGATATAAACTGGTGCTCCATGTTTTTCCATCAACAGTGTCTAGATGTGTTTTTCGCACGCTGACTAAAGTCAAACGAAGGTGATAGATTTGATACCCAAAATACGTTGTGATCCTCCGTTGATCATGGGTAACCCTGATCCACATGAGGGAAAATCAGGTAACAAGCGAAGTTCGACTGTAGTCGCTGCATTCTCAACCTCACAAATGAAAAGGTTCTCAACTCTTGTATGTGTTACAGTGTTTATTTTTATATCGTATAGACATGTATACCGGTGTGTATATATAGAGCTTTCCCCTGAAAGCTCCGGAGCGGTTAATTAAATTCTGAGATAGGTGTGGTTTGCATGCTCTTAGCTGGGCAGATGCACGACAATTATACCCCGATACTCCCTAAAGCACTTAAAACGATGGCTATCACAGATTCATTCGCTGTCGCTTTGAAAAGCTGTCAAAGTTTTCTTGGATCTGAGGTGATATGCATCACAAAAAGCTGCAAAAACTTCTTTTGCACTTGGCAATCTCGACCACTTGGGGACCAATCTCGACAAGTTTCCGTGCTTTTAGAGATGATTCCCAAAGAAGCACCATCTGCACATAGACTTTTAAGTCGTGGTGCCAACATGGGAGCTCTTTCGCATAACTCCAGTTGTTTGGTCCGCCGGGCCGCGCGATCCCCTGGAGTGGCTGTCAGTGTTCCGTCGAAGTCAAAAAAGATCACGGCCACACCGGCCGCCAGGGAATGCCGAAAATCTTCACGGACAAGCGTTGGAGATTCAGGTCCTCACAAACAAAATCGATGATAGCTACCCCGTGACCCCTTCAAGAGATGGGTCAAGATTTCTTCTGTGATGGCCAGGCAGTGTGCTTGAAAAACACAACATTATTGCACTTAGTGTCACTTTGTGGTATACTAGTTAATGTTTAAATGAATCATATATGATTTGCATTCTATATTTCTGCTGTGATTGAAAGTTGGAATGCAAAACATCAGAAAATGATCTTGCAGTCTAAAGTACCAAAACATTGGGGTCTTCTATCCATATCCCTCAAATAAAGACCATTTGCTTGTTTTCAGGTAAGGATTTCCATGTTGAAGTCTGACTGCTTCATCAACCCATAGACCTCCAACATCACATGATGGAAGATGTCACTGAGGGGCCAGGGGTCAAAAAATAATAGGGGTCACAAAAGATTTAAAAAAAATGTGGATCCTAAAGAACAGGGGGATCAAGAAAAAATTGCTCAGCCAGAAAGCTGCAAGGAATGAAGCAATTCCCTCAGGGCTCAGGATCAAAAAACAAGGATCAAAAAAATAACATAACCACCCAGAATGCTGCAAAGGGGAGGACCACTGCCAAGACCATTCACACTGAAGCACGGGTAAGTGCACTTACAGCCCTCCCCCACACCCCTGCTTGTCGCTGCGGAGCATGGAGCACATCCCCCCCAGATGCTGTAGGTGTCGCTGCGGAAGATGCTGCTGCTGTCGCTGCAGAAGATCCTACCGCTGTGTGGTTTCACTTCTATCATTTTTCCGTGATTTTATCGTTCTTCTTGTTGTTGTTCTTGTTGTTGTTGTTGTTGTTGTTGTTGTTGTTGTTGTTGTTGTTGTTGTTGTTGTTGTTGTTGTTGTTGTTGTTGTTGTNTTGGTGTTCGTGTCGTTGTTGGTGTTCTGCTGTTGAAGCTGTTGAAGATGCCACACTGACTAAAAACTGAAAGAGCTGGCGGGGGTTGGGGGAGGGTGCCCTACCTCCCTCCGTCCCTCCTTGCTTGCTTCCAGGAACTTGCTGTATCATCCTTCCTTCCCCTTCCTTCTCCTCCCCCTTCCTTCCCCTTCCTTGCCCCTCCTTGCCCTTCCTTCCTTCCTTCCTTCCTTCCTTGCATATTTCCTTGCATTTTCCTTTTATTGTGAGATGTCTACTGTTTTGTCACCAAGGCTCTCTCAAGTCCCAGGTGGTCTGTCTTCATGGATAAGTCCGAAGAAAGTGCTGATAAAGCCCTGATCCTTGGTCTAGCTCCTGGCATTGTATGTGAAGTCCTTACCGGAGGTCCAGTAGACCCAGTAGGACTGCAAGGCAATTCTGGTAGATCAACATCTTCCAGAACAGAGCGTAAGGATCCACGAGGTGCATTAGATAAGGAAACCGGAAAATGTTCTTCCAAATCTCCATTTAGCTTTGGACTATCTCGATGCTTCGCTTCTCCAGGAGAGACCGAGCGATCGGCCAAGGCCACGGGCCGGGCCCGCTGACGGGCCCGGCCACTGGGAGACTCTGAGGACGACGTTTTGGGGAACTTCACGAATCTCCCAAGGTCATCAGACCCAAGAAACCTTCATCCACACCATTCATGCGCAGAAAACCCAGGGCGCCGTTTCCCCCCTGAAAAAGAAATAAACAGAGATGAGAACAAAGCCTCTTAGTTTGAGTTGACGATGTCTCTTTCTCTCTTTTTCTCTTTTTTCGAAAAACATTTGTATGGAGGAATGTCGGTTGCTGGCAAGTGTTTTTTGTGCTTCAATCGAAATGCTATGTCTGCCTTTCGTCTATTAAAAAAAACACATGCTGGAGAAAAGGATGGCAGATTGCGAGCAAAGTTTCTCTACCCAAACTTGAAAAGGATGCAAGGTCTGCACTTTGCCAATCAAGGAAATGGAGCTTTAAATGGATCTTCTGGCCGATCGCTGAGTCCCCAAACGACACTCAAAAAAGATGGTGCAAATGATGCTGAAGAGCATCTTCACCTGCCAAAAAAAAAATCCAACTTTCTGAAACAGACACTTTGGAAAAGGTAAACCTATCAGAAAACAACACCGGATCTTTATCTGGAGAAAAACCTCAGCAAGCAAAAGATAATGGAATCAAGGAATCATGTCCGTATCTGAGACTCTCTACATAACCAGCCGGAGAAGTTGATTTTTCGAATTTCCGCATCGGGCCTTGTCATTCTGTTTCTTCAGTCGTTTCTTGGCATCTTCTACTTGGGCCTGACTCAAAAAAGGCTGGCCCAAATCAGAGAAATCATGAACGCCAACAGCAAGTTCCAATACTTGGATGTGCCGAACGCTGGGACCACACGAACACCGTGGTCCTTCATTTGCTGCATCTCAGACTTGTGTTCCTTGCACTTCTCTTCGCACTTCTCCTGTCAACCCAACCATGCACAACACTGGGATATGTCTGGCCAACGGCCTAGCACCTTTCTCAAAATCCGGTGACGTATCCTGATGCACCACCTCCCTCTCCCCTGTCCTTGTTGTCCTTCAGATCTCGTAATGTTGCATTGGCGCCCTCACAAGCAACTCTTGACAACTGGTCATAAAGTGCTACTGTTGATGGACAAAATCCTGCACCACCAAAGATGATGATTATCCCACTATTCATAGGGTTTTAACCTTCCCAGGTGGTGCAGGATTTTGTCCATCAACAGTATGACTGTGATCGAAGTTCCTGCATGCTTTTAGGCATGATGGGCTGATGATGCTGATGCTGTGTCTCACAGGGTCCTTGCTCTTGTTGTTCTCGCTGATTTTTCTATTCACTATTTTTGTCTTGTCACTGGAAACAGTCTGCAACTCCAACATCAAAACGATATCATTTATATTCATGTTTTTTTGGTGCCAACAAAACTGGGCGTTCAAAAAAATGTATATACACCTCTTTAATGAGGGATGGGAATGGATCATGAAACACTAGCAGTATTTTGAATAGTTTGACAGATTGGCAGTGCCTCGACCTTCTCTGCTGCAATGCGTTGAAGACCTTCCATTTCCTGGGAAAATTTTCAGGGTCGACTCATGAAACTCTGCAGAAAATGATGATGTCCTGATGGACCCAGAAAAAAATCTCCGAAAACACCCTGGAAGATTAACATGGAACCTGACAATGATGGTTTGGAAGATGATTTTCCTTTTCAATTGGGTGATTTTTAGGTTCCATGTTGTTCTTCCGGGGTGTACTGGCATCTTCTGATTTCGCAATCCTGCAGGCGATTCTCTGCAAAGCTGATGTCTCGGCGATACCTGGAAGGACAGCTGGCAGCTGGTATTTTTGGAGGGTGTTTTGTGTTGATCTTCTTGTTTGTATGTTTCAATGTGAAAAATAAAATGAGATTGCCAAGCTATTACAAATTCAAACAGTAGGATCAAATGATATCAAATGAAGAAGACTTACATAGATAAAGCATCACCAGACTTTCCACCCAGAAACAAAAGGAGGCTCTGTATTACGTATCACTATGGTCCAAGGGTGATGAACCCATGTAAGGCGATGAATACAATCCGGATGCCTCAACCAAGGTGTTTCCCTTTAATCCTTCAACCCTTCATGTGTACTTGTAGCTGTATAACTCCTATCCATTCATGATTCCTATGTAAAGATTGCTGAAAAAACCCAGCACCCCGTTTTTTCCAGGGAGGAAAAAAAACACAGAGCAACACGCCCAATGAATTTCATCCCCCCACACTTTGGATAGACCCATAAGATCTTGCGGTCTCAGTCTCGGGGTCACTGCTCCAAGTCTCGGTGCAGTTCATCTAGCCTGGCGGTGAAAAATCACCGGGCAACTGGTTTTTCCCCCCAACTGGTGAGGTGTTCCAACCAAAACTGGTGACAACCCGGTTGAAAGTGAACCGCTTGCCACGATATTTTAGGGGAAGGGTAGTAAGGATTGATCAATACAAATATCAGAGGACTCCTTCAAAAGAACTATCGTGACAACAGCGCCAAAAGTCAGGGCTTCGGTGGTTGGAGGATTTCTCTTATCACATTGATCTATTTCGGGAATCTCATGTCACTTCCAGCTTTACTAAGATCTGATCTCCACTTCGTACCTATGAGAGTCTCTGTGTAGCCCGTGATTGAAACCACGCCTCTGTGTGGAGCGAAAGCGCTGCTCCGCTCGAGTCTCTTCTGCCCGGGCGCGGCGTAGAAAGTCCTGGTCGAGGCGTTTGTTCTGCAAAGAGTGGAGACGTACACAGAAAATCAGAAGGAATGGTAGAATCGCAATATCAACATCAAATCCCCACTAACTGTTTCGAATGCTTTGATTTTTTCTGGGTGCTGTCTGCCTCCTCAAATGCTGAACCTCATGACCTATGCCAGTGACCAACTCTCCACCCTATGGGATAGCAGAAAATCATGCATCTTGTACGGGAGGGAGTAGCTGAATGTAAAAGGCAAAGAACATCCCACATTCGCGAATCCCATGAGGGAATGTCTTCCTTTGATAATTTATGGAAGTGGTTGTTGAAACGTTTGATTGCATGCATCTGCGACACGGAGATTCTATCCTTGCGTATCCATTTGGCTACCTCATCACGATTCGATGGGTCCATATTCATCAATATGTGCGATAGATATGTGTCCCATGGGACAACCACATCTGGAAGTCTCACACAATTCTAGGCAGACATTGGATGGATTGGGAGAGATGTTTCACGTGGCTGGACTTTTAGATTCCTGTCCTCGTATTGCTCAACCTCCGACTGAAATCGTTGCTTTTCTCGCTCTTCACGCAGCATCACCTTTTGGGGGGAGATCGGACAAAGCACGGAGAAACTGATGCTATTTTGGAGAACGTGTTTTGGAATAGCTTCTTGGACAGTGTCTTTAGATGACCAGTCAGAAATGAATTTAATTAAAAGTGCTTGGGGGTTTTGCAAGCCAACGCTGAATCCTCAATTATCATATGGATGGAGCATATCACACAAAACCGGCTCCTGGATGAGAAATTCCACAAAAACCCTGCGACTTCTAACTAAGTTATCGAGAAAGTCTCTTTCACACGTGTTTTGCACCAATCCCAGTATCACAACACTTGATAACTTTGTACAAATGGGCAGATTCCAAGACGGAATAGCTCCGGACTCCCACACCCCCCCCCCCCCGAAAAACCATGAGGGACCGGCCTCCCGGATGTCTTCCACACCTGTACAAATCTACTCTCCAATCAAAGCATTCAAAGCCTTCCTATAATTTTTGAGAGTGTTTCACCGTTGTAGACATCATTCTATTCAGAATTCAGACAGGGAAGAAAATCTGGAAGTGGAGGTATTTTTACAGGAAAGCAAACAGATTTTGAGAACTCCTAATTTCCCAAGCATCTCCAGTATCACATCCTGAGTCGTTCACCAAGTTCAGAGTTGAGCTTCTGAAAATGTGCGCGGCCTGCTTTCAGCAACTCCGCCTAGAAACTCACGCACATGTCACATAGGACAAGAAACAACAGCTGAAAGTGCTTGGAAAAGGGAGGGAATGGTTGGACTTAAAAACAAACAAAAAGGATGAGAAAGAACAAAAACACATCCAAGACCTCCGAACCAAGAACCGTTGGAAGGGGAAAAAAACAAAAACATCCCCAAGTTTTTTTTGCTGAAAAAATCTTGGAACATCATCCCCACCATCGGGTCGACGGGTCGTTTTTGGGTTTTTCCGTGGCCTCAAGGGTCTCCTTTTCCTTACGCAACTTCTCTTGCGCTTGGTCACCTTGATGGATATGGGCACCTAACTCCTGCCAAGTTGGTCGAGTCTTGGTTGCATCTCTTCTTTTGAATATATTTATTGGTTGCAAACGAATCTGTATATACACATATATACATATATCCAAGTATCAGTTGATGCTCAGATTGGATAAACTGGCATAATATGGATTAGTTGCATCTGATGTTTTTTTTGTGAAATTGAATAATACAGGTGATGGACAACTCATATGGCTACCCAGTTGGCACAAAGAAAAAACAATGTCTTTGGTTCGGCCTTCATATATCTTTACTGGTGCAACTATTTCCCCAACTTGGCAAACCTCCCAAAAAACCACCGTTTTTTATCGGTTTTTAAGCTTTCCAAGGTGGTCACTCAAGGTGAACGTAAGCCATGATCCCTTGACCAACTCAGCGTCCTCGATGTTCTTTGAGAGTTTCCTTGGCTCAGTGGTTTTTTCGAAAATGTTTTGCGCCGGCCTATTGGGCAGTAGCAAGACTAAGCCAGAATCCAAACCGTATCATATGCACAACCACAACCACAACACCAACAACAACAACAACAACAACAACAACAACAACAACAACAACGACAACGACAACGACAACGACAACGACAACGACAACGACAACGACAACGACAACAACAACAACAACAACAGCATGGAGTGTTGCGCTGGTTGCAGATTTCCTTGGAGGACCTGTTGATCTCATTTGACTCACCTGAAACTGAACAGAAAAACCTAACCCTGACGCAGATCTGATGGACAGCCGTTGATAAACAATTCCAAACGCTTTAATCCTCACCTTCATGCTGAGAATGTTCAGGACACTTCAGAACCATGCCAAAATAGATCAAATAGCATAAAAAGTGATGAAACAAAACATAATCAAGCTAAGACGCATCACGTACGTAGGTCTATGTCCTACTTCTGTCCTAATCCTACTTCTGAGAGAGAGAGAGAGATGTGTTACAGAGATTTCTGTGTGTTTCTCTCAGCATTCTCATGTGACTACATCAGTTCCTACATCTCTGTGATCAATTTTGTAAACACCTGAAACTCTCCGAGGACAACCGAGCATCTCCAACTCCTGCGCTTGAAGCTCCAAACTCTCGGACAGCTGTTGTTCTTGAGGCCTGGATTGATCCCAGTGGGTTGCTGGGTCCCTGGGATTTTTTCGGATGATTTTTTACGACAAATTTGACGCACAAAACATCGTTAAATACTTTTTGAAGAAATACACCTGGAATTGGTACTTACGTGTGGATACGTAATTACACAATTTAAAAACAAATATAAATGAAAATATTCGAAATCGTCATTGTTGAATGATTGTGAGTGATATATGAATATATATATATATATAATAATGATTCATATAGACTTGCAATCATAATGAGAATGCCCCACCACCCTGACGCATCAGGCAGATAATTCCCTTCACATGGAATAACGAACTTCTTGGGAGCTGGGGCTATCAGCGGAAGGACCGGATGGATGGATCAATATCAATGATTGAAGTCAAGAACGCCAGGAGTGCTCCGGGATTGGTTGGACGTCGTTTGTTTGGCAGACCGTTTTTGGGGGGGTTTTACCCTTTCGCAAAAATGCAGGTAAAATGCAGGGTAGGTTGAAAAATGCTGTAAATTCCAACATTTTGGAGGTTGTTTTTTTCAACCACTTTTTGAGTCAGAACGAACTTGTGTGGTGATTGAGGCCGGCTGTAACGCCGGCTGTAACAAGATGCCGAATAAAACATATGGTCATGGGCCAGAAAATTCACACAAAAGAATTTGTTTAAAAGAAGAAGTTTTGTTTGCTGAAATTTTGAGTCTTGCAGTACCGCCAAAAACAGTGTGTATGTGTGTAAATATCAGCATGCTTTAGGGAGGGCCCAGAAGCCTATGGCGTTTTGCTCACTTTTAAGCATGCGAAAACAACACGGTAGATACCAGTGTTGTAGTTTGTTTGTTTCTGGAGGCAAACATTTGCGTAACACACATCGTTTTGGTACACCCTACACCATAATCTTTGATCCCGGTGCGGCCCCTGCAACGGGGCAGGGTGAAAAAAAAGCCATTGAAGTACAAAAGAGCTAGAGAAAGCTGTTGATCCAAAGTGTTTTCATGCTCCTCCCAAAAAATAAGCACCATCCTTGCTAAATCTTCTGCTAAGACTATGTCACCAATCACCATTTTTTTCAAACTCCTTGATGTGACCCAGAGACGAGTGGCTCACTGGCTAAGTGTTCAGCCTCCTTTCTAGCCACCTGGCATTGGAATTCTAGAGATGTTGATACTAATTCCACGTTCAGGAAAATGAGAAAAAAGTGGAAGTTTACATCTATGATCTGGGTTGAATTACAAGAATTCAGCCGCTTGAATTCACGAAAATTGATGAAAATTGCTGCCTGAAAGCCATGAAGAATTCACCCTGAAGCTTTTCTGAAGCAAGCCTTTACAAGAGTCAAACGAACATGCTTGCATCTGTACAACGCACTCTGCTGGATTGCGGTTCTACACTCGGGTTTCTGCCGAATGCTTGTTTTTGTTTGCTAGTTTTTGAAATATGCAAAAGATTGATGAAATTCATAGAGGAGTTCCCTGATCTTGCTTTCTCCAGGGGTGTAACGAATGATAGGAGCCTTTAGGCTATCAAGATATTACCTTTTCCCCGCATACTCCAGCAATCAATCAGGACATCCGTCAGAACGAGCTATTGTCATCCCTACAAGATTATCCTCGTCAATGCAAATATGAGGAATTTTAAAACATCCAATAAAATTGAAAGCCAACTTAACAACTGCAACATGAATCTGATGCATATATTTCTGTCAACTTGATTGCCCTTGGTATTTTGTTCCACAAAAATACTTTCCTCAAAAATTCAGCAAATCAAATCCGCCAGCGTTGGTCATGTTGGACTTCTGTACATTTTTCCAACCATTCCCTTCGCCGCAGGTGTTTAACAGGCATTTGGATGCACATCTTGGTGTATCATTAATGTAAACAACCATGAACCCCGGCCTGGGAACACTGCTCATTTGCTTCGTCTTTTGGTCTTTTCCAAATGGAAACCTTTTCTCTAAACTGAACATGGATTTTTTTTGCGACTGGCGGTACCGGTACATCAAGAAGATCACATTTGCTAGTATGCCCAGTATGCCCAGTGTTTTCGGATCAGGGTTCACGTGCGCTCCCAACACATGGGAGACTGAAACGACCCCCGGTGAACTTTCAGCCAAAAGTTCACCAATAGACTCTCTGAATCTCATAGTCCTTTGCGTCCAATGCCATGGCACGTTGTGCCGGTGAGAGTCTTCCAAGGAAATAGCAGAAAGTCGCCACCTGAAGCAGCAGAATCTGTTGGAACTCACTGACAAAAAGCTCGTAGCTTTTTGAAGGGAAAACAACTTGACAAATTTCTTTGTTGCCCTCACAAGTTGCTCTGCCATACTCATCTCACACAAAATCAACCATCAACAAGCAACGACACAATCAAAGATGCAGTTAGGTGACAATCTTGGTAATCCAAATTTGCAAGAAAACGAAGAGAATCGCCCACCTGATGAATGCGACCAAAGCTGCGTGATGTTCCAAAGATAGTAAAAAAACTGTGTTTTTTGCAATCCGAACCAGAACCAAACAACAAAGCCATTCTAGTATCTTATAGTATCTTATGGTATCTTATAGTAAAGTATCTTATAGCATCTTATAGTAGCTTATAATACTCATTGAATGAAACATCACCTATCTTATAACTAAGTTTGTCAAGAAACTTGAGGTCTAACAGATTCAGTAAGTTGAAAAGAGCTGCTGATTCCTCAAAGGGCAACACAGTCCAGTGCCTTTTTGACTCTGAGGTGTTTGTGTTCTGATTGCCTATTGTCACCCTTGTGTATTTCAACAAGATGCAAGAAAAATCCAGCAAAAATGGCATTCCAGATCTGTAGGCAAGTCTTCGCCACGCAAAAGCCCAGGTAGACGGCAACCTCAGTGCAGCTTTGTAGCGTTGTCGGTGCCAAAGTTATTTAACAGAAATCTTGCAATCAGAGATTCCGCACTTTCCGAAACGTAATAAAAAAAAACACAAAAAAAAAAGAACAATCTTGTGTTTTTTTTCTGAGGCCCCAAATTGGCCCAAAGGTGTGCTCGAAAACGCGTTTTTTCCGCGAAAGAAGCATTTATGGCAATATGTGGGCCCGACGATGATTTGTGGGAAATCAGATGAATCTGCGAATCCATCCCAGATTGGCTCAAGTCCAAGTTGCCAATGGGCTTTTCAAGTAACTTGCGCCGACCATGCCACAAACAGGACCCAAGGCATATACGAAGAAAAGAAGTTGCCACCTTGGATGGTTGGTTTGGTGGTCGATAGCATCATGGCTTGGGATGTTCTGATTATTTTCAGAACATCTTCAAGATGACCTTGAGGGGGGGTTAGTGCAGTTTACTTAGGGAGTATCGGAGTATAGTCGTGGACTCAACTCATCTCGACAAAATTCAGAAGACGTCCAGCAATCAGTGACTCAAAAAGGATGCCGTTGCTGCCAAGAGGCCAGTTCCACTTCATTCCTGCAAAATAGAAGGTCATCACGTTCAGGACTGTGATGGCCAGGTCCTGCCAATTTGCCAGGACAAAGACGTTCACCACCGCCACCACCACCACCACCACCACCACAACAACAACAACAACAACAACAACAACCACGACGACGACGACGACGACGACGACGACGACGACGACGACGACGACGACGACAACAACAACAACAACAACAACAACAAGAACAAGAGGAAGCAGAGAAGAAGAACAAGAAGAACAAGAAGAAGAGGTTACAGTGAACAACTATCTGAGACTGTGTATCTTATCTATCCATCTAGACTTGACATGCATGAAATCTTGGCATCGATGACGATTTTCAGCCAAAAAGTCTCTCCAGCACTGCGAAGCATGACACAGCTGTGCGATAGCTCAATACCACCTGCAATGGACAGGCTGCAACCGCATTGCTGTGAAGCAAGAGCTCATCAGATTTCATCACATTGACAAAACAACAACTCTGAAAAGACCAAGGTGGAATTGTTCCAGTTTTGTCTGATGGTCAATGGTGCATGTCCAAGGCAGCATGCCTATCTATGCCGCCTTATGTGCAGGTCACAGACAATTGTATGTCATTATGCTTCGTGGGATCTGGGATGCCTAAATGTCGCATGACGTGGAGGACATTCCATCCACGCCCTGCTTCTATGGGAGGATGTTGCATCTGCGTAGCGGAAAATCTACTGCTAAGCTGCAAAAAATTCACCTGCCTGCGTGCTAGTATCCAAGACGGTGATGGGTACCGGAACCTTAAGAAAGCAATAGCCAACTGCGCAATCGGAAAGTAGTGACTATGAAACAAGTCCTGGAAACTTCTGGAAAAGCCCATGGACAGAAGCAACAAACCGGTCCTGAAAAGGCTGTTTCATGGCTGTTGGCTGTTGATCCTAGCAGCTGGCTGTGACACCGGAAAACCAATGACGCCAGGAGAAGGTTCTACTGGAATGCCCTGTACCACCGGGATGGCCTGCACAGTGATGAGTCATGTCATCCAACAAAATTTAAAGAAAAAAACACGAAATCTTCGAATTCAACATTGGCAATACGTTGTTTTTCCAAAAACAGGCACATCTGGATCTTCTGAATGTTCTCCATCCATTTTCGCCCACAAAAACTCCTCTAATAAATGATACACAAATGACACGGAACCTCAACTTTTCAAGGAAATCACCAGGGCAATATGAGAAGTTTCTTGCAGTTGGAAACACAAAAAAGTCTCTGCATTGAGTTTGCAAGCCATGCCTGACCATTCTCCGCACGATCCAGGGATGCCATGGCAAGGTTTTTGGGCGAAACTTGATGGGATGGTTGGGAGCTGTGCTGTTCACCAGAAAAACTTCCGCAAGTGGGGATGAAACATGATGACTTTTTGCTGCACCTCTCAATATGTCCTCATTGTTTCTGATCCGGATCAAAGTACTCCCCAACAAACTCTACTGTCACATTCCCCAAAAACAGCTAGTATTCAAGTGACGATGAAGCACCCCACGGGAGAAAAAAATCCCCATCCCAATACCCATCCCCTTCCCTCGGATGAATCAATCTTTTGGAAGCACCTCAACTTTCAATTCCAAGACTTGCTGCTGCTTCCGTGTAGCTTCTTCCTCCAAGGTGGTCAAATCCATTCGCACTTGTTGCAATCGCTTCTCCTGACCGAAGATGTGGCTTCAACCCAAAACAAATGGACGCAGGGTGCTGGTCTTTTGCGGATTGATGACTTTTGGGGCAAGTTTGTTGTTGGGGCATGAGGAATAAAGAAAGAACAGGCAATTCTTCTAGATACATTTCCAGAGCAAATATCAATATGCTCTGCTGAGAATTTGTTCAAGTGGTTCAACAGTGGCACATTAATTTCATTGGGTTTCAATATCATGGACTTGGCACAACTTCTGCATCATCAGGAGTTCTGGTGAACAGCCTAGATATGCTCGCCTTTGTTCGCATTTCTTGAAGCTGCTCTGCACCGCCAAACTCCACCCTTCCGCCGCTTAAGCTCTTCACACCTTGCAAACTCGTGGCCACGGTTGCTGCAAATGATTGTGATAGTATGTTTTCTTCCACCTTTAAATCAAAACTCCTTCTTTAAAAAAAGACTAGTGACTAGTGCTGCTGCGATCCTTCACTTTGCACAAACAATTTGGCGGAATTCACCCTTTCTAGTACCTTCTACCAAGCTTTAGAGCTGCAATAGCAAAGCTCCGTCGAAACTTCGTTTGGGGGTGCCGCAACCACAAGCACCCCCAAACTCCTGAGGGCTGAGCTCATGTTTCCATTTGGTGCGATGACCTCTCCTTCTAGGGTGACCACCCGTGGCCTCAACAGAAACTTGACATGATTGGTTTCGCTGGCGTTTTTTACGCTTTTTGGAGCTGAGGCTTCACTTCTCCCCCAAGATAGAAACGTGATATCAAACCGAACTCTCCGTTTTTCCATTGGCCCCAAGAACATGAATGACAATCAGAAAGTTGCTTTAAAAAAGAATCTGGCAAAATCCTACCAATGTGTTAGATGTTGGCTTTTTTTTCACTGAGTCTCGTTTTTTGTTTCAAAAAATAGCAGCTGGCTGGCAACAAACAGCCCAAGGTGCAGTAAGCTATGCTTCTTGGCATCCAGGTATGAAGTCTGTTTAGCCTCCAGAGGTGATAGAGGTGATGGTTGAGTATATGTGTGGTTGGGTGTTTCCTGAAATGGTGGGTTTTAAAACCCCCCAAATCATCCATGAAAAAAAGGGTTTTCCATTAAAAAAAACACATGCATTTTTTTGGGGGGGTTCCCCAATTTTTAGGAAACCTGTACCATATATACGTAGTTATAGTTACAATCTATAATAATATGACCATGAAATAATATAATTGGATATAATTGGTGGTTTTAGGTCGACGGTTTTGAAAACATGTTGAAAACCTACCAGTCTCCCTATTTGCCATAGAATTTGCTGGAATCATTGTTGGTTGGCTTCAACGGGGTTTCCAGTGGTTTCCGTGGTGTTTCCAGCAGTGTTTCTAGCGGGGCTTAGCGACTTGACCTGAATCACAAGACCATGGCTGCAATGCCTTGCCGCGTTGCCTCCTCCAAGGTGTCTGCAATGATGACACCTTTCAACAGGAAGTTCACCGTCCTTCACAAGAGTTGACGGAAAAAAGCACGACTCCTGCTTTCTCGTTGAAGTTGTCTTTCGCTGGGAAGGATGTGCAACATTGTGCAACATCCCGCCCAGCCACAAGTGTCCTTCTGTTGATGCTTCAGAAATCTGGCGAGTCAAGCTTAGTTTATCTCAGCACTTTCAGTGTTTGATACATCCCAAATGGTGATCGCAGGATTTCAGAAGGACTCCATGAGCATCAACTTTGGCCACTGCAGTCCTATCAATAGCCGCAGGTGCTGTATCCCGCCAGTAATCTTGACGTTGCAGGAACTTGTCATTGTGCTGGACACACAACCTGGAGCATTCGGGTGCAACTTGTACATTACCAAGGTAAGTTGATGATTTTTGGCTGGTTTGAAAACAGTGGTCATTCCATGACACCAATAGAAACAATGCATTATCATAGGTGAGAAATCCCTCAAAATTACAATACATTTGCATTGTTGCATCCGCATCAAAAAGGGTCCCATTTCATGACCCCGCAAAAAATCGACAAGAAAAAGTCGGACGCCGAGAGCAAATGCCGACCAAAACACTGTCAGTTTTTTTCCGCTGCGGGGCTGCACTGGGTCACCCCAACGAGGCCAAACGACGTCCTACCTTTCCCTGGGTCAATAAGTTCATATCACCCACCTGTCGTTGAAGCAGCTGTAAGCTGACATGAAAAAGTGCGAATTGTCAAGAAACACTAGGTCACCAAAACATATTTTAATGGATAATGGACGGATTGGACCATGGAATCACCATTATAATGGTAGACTGGGATAGTAGTTTCCATGGTGGGGACCAGATTCTTGACCATTTTTACAAAATCGCCAAACCTTCCAACAAACTGAGAGTTTTTCTGTCCCTGTCATCGTATCGCACCTTGGGCTCATCCATGCGATCTAAAGACAAGAAGGTCTCTGAGGAGATACGACCATCCTCGCCAGAAAGAGACGGTGCAATTTTTCCTATCAAAAAGGAGGAAATATCTTGGCAATTCTTGGGATATCTTGCACTCAAGATGGCGGGAAAGAAAATGCCTTGGACAAAAATGTCAGTACCTGAATTCGAGACCTGCAATTTGTCTGTAACCACATCTTTCTCTGCTTCCTAAAGTAACATCTTTGACCACCATGCGCACATGGAATTTTATCGTTCGCCACCTTCAGGTGATTCAAACACTGTCGGGCAGCTGCAGCATCCCTCACCACGAAGGCCTGCGTGTTTCTTTTTCGGGAACACTCACTGCTTCCGTAAGAAAACGAAGAACGACGTTTCAGTGTCTCAAACAAAAAAAATCGGGAATCCGTGTGGAATCCCGACCTTGAAATGTTAGCTATGGAGCAACTACTCCTTAAAACGACGGAAAACCGGCCCATTGGCAACCAGAACCTGCTAATTGGAAGTTTGAAGGCTACTTTTCTTTGGGCTCCCGCCATTCTTTCCGAGCTGTTGGGTTCCACAAAGGATTCTGTTTCAGATAGGCAATCAGCCAGCAGCCTTAATGGTACCTTTGTTTTGGTGGGTTTTTTAGTAGGAATGTAAAATGCCTGAACCTGAGTGTTGCTCTTTTCAAAGGTTTTTTTTTTGTTCACCTGATGAGAGCATGCCTTACTACCATGACACTGAACGATCCAGTCATATCAAAAGTCGTAACTTGGATCCCATGTTCCCATGGTTCTTCTCCCACACCTCTGCCATGGCACCCAATGCCCTGGCAGAAAAAAAAATTGGATCGCTGACTTTTTTGTGGATAAAAGGGCTCCAAATATTTGGATCTTTGTGATGGACCTGTCATCTACTGCTAGTGAGCTAGTGATCATGATCTTGCTGACTAGGGATGAAACGATATGAAACGAAGCTAATAACGCTTCGTTAAAACGACGGCATCTGTTCACCACCTTACCAATAAAAACATGGGAAAAGAAGGTTGAACATGTGCACAAATCGTGTGATTTGTTTTCATCAACTTCGAATCAAGATTCGTGGTGGGAATCCCAACCACTCGCCCAACACGTTTCAAGTCAAGTGCCAGTGATGCATCTGCAAAGGCAAGTCAAAGCGTTTTTGCGTTGGAAGCCTTTCGAAAAAATTGACAAAAATTGATTCGGGGAACACATCATTCAACTGGGTGTTTCCAAAAATAAGGGTACCCCAAAATGGATGGTTTATAATGCAAAAACCCTATTAAAAATGGATGGATTGGGGGTACCACCATTTTCGGAACACATCATTCAACTTGAGACTGAAAAGTGTCCTAAACATTAAAAAAAGTGTTCAGGGAAGAGGGTCGAAGCTCCCACTTATCGTACAACAGTAGTGACTTGCAGACTTCTGAATGTGTGAATGATAGTTCTTCATTTGGCAATTTAGTCAGGAAACCGGCTTGAAAAAAGCATGCCTGGAAATGTGTAGCCAAAACACTCTAGCAAAGTCACTATCGTTGAAAGCAAAACAGGGAAATGAAAATAAACATGAAATCATACATAATATGAATATATACATATATACTTTCTGCATAATATGCATTCATATACCAGTTGGAAGGGTCCATCTAATTCCATCCCATCCACAAATGCACAAAAAAGGTTGCTTTGATAACGATTACAAGTTACAAAAAATCTATTTGCCAAACCAAGATGCAAGAGTTCACTGATGCGCCCCAGCACCACATCTGGAAATCTACCACGAAGTTCATCTGCCACCTTGGTCGGAACCAAGTCTGCCAACAAATCCGCGGCATCGTTGAACAAAACCACCAATTGCTGGAACTCCTGGGTCTCCCTCACACGTTGTCTCTGTTCCAACTTGTCCAACTGTTCCCTTCGTGCCTTCGAAATGAAAACCACGCAGAACCGGAACAGCTTTGTCGTTTTACAAATGGCGCCCCCACCTTCACGGACTCCACAACGCTGGCGAGCTCGTTCTTCTCCTCACAGAAGTGACATCATCTCCAACAGGAGGATTGTCTTGACTGAACTTCACACTCTACATTTCCACCAAAATTCTGCCCTCGCCTGGTTCAGAGTATCTTTCCAGCCCGCATAACTATTGACCTCCTCCTGCAACTGCTCAATCAGCCTCGGATACAGTCTGATTTCGGCTAAGATTTGCCAGCCAATGACGGACATGAATGATCTGAAGTATCTCATTATATCCATCCCCAGAAGAAGTCGTTTTAGTTCATGAATCCTAGGTTCTGTGTTTTTTCCAGCTCAAGTCAATGTTTATTTCAACTTGTGCAAAATTTAAACGTTTTCCCAAAGTTCTTCCACCTCACCGAACCTTCGGAATGCCTTAAGTCATAGAAACCTCTCATAGAGTCCGTCACTCCCTACTCCAGTTGGTGGTTTCAACCCATCTGAAAAATACTATCGTCAAATTGGATCATCTCCCCAAGCATTCGGGGTGAAAATTTGCAAAATATTTGAGTTGCCACCACCTAGTCATGGTTGATTATAATCCCTATCTTTCCATCCATCCATCCATCTATTAAGGACATTCCACCGATTCCACCGGCCTCTTGTTTTGTTGAACTTCGATGCGACTGGCATCCAAGGAAATCTCCAGGTCACGTTTCTCACGTCCCAGGTCCTGCGGTTTCGGCAGCTTGCTGGCTGACGAAACTCCCCACGACTTGTGATTTTAGGGATATGAAAAAGGAATACCCTCCAGGGAACTAACATATCCCACCTTGGGAAAAGGAAAGTCATCTTCAAAATGCCATGTTTGGGGGATATGTTAGTTGCCTGGAGGGTATGTTCCACCGACTTCTGGCAGTTTTGAAATTCATTGGTTTTATTTCATTCTAGAATATGACGTGGAAATTTTAGTGATTTTCACTTTCACATTTCAACAATTTTCATGAGCACTTTGGCTACGATTTTCCCAGTTGACTTTAAGACTATCGAAAAATCTCAAGTAGATCGTCCTCCACTTTGGCGGCCAAGCGACCCCGTTTTTCCTGTCGTTCTCGTAAATCCTGGCAAGAGCTACTTCGTCACGGAGGACAGTGAGCCGTGTTAAAATGAAACACGAAACTGTATACTTTAGGTCTACCCCCCTACCCAGTAACAGCCACAAATGAAGGTTTATAAGGATTCCCTACTAAAAATGGAATAATCCTGGTGGTGACTGTTACTGGGTGGGGGGTAGTTCCAATGTATGCTGATGTTGATGTCCACCTGATGTTCACTCTTCATCCCCCACTCTCATTCCATCTCATCTTTTTTCTGAAGTTGTACCTCAATAAAAGCCTTTTCTTCAAATTTCCAAAGTGTCAGAATTTGTAGCACCCAAAAACTTCGGAAATCTCCTCTTTGCCAATCTTTAGCTCTTCAACAAGTCGCCTTAACTTTTCTTCTGCCTGTCACACAGGTTTGAAGTTGACATTATGGCGGAATCATTTCCTTATCTGGGCAAAGTCCAATAGAGCAAGCGTATGACAATTGCTTAACGTGAGGTTGGTTCAAAAATGTCATCCATTATCAAGTATGAACTGAGTAACTGCTGCTAAAAACATAATCTGTAGATTCAGATGCAATTGGAAGACTCAACGATTTCTATCATGCTTCTGAGCCTCTCTCAGCTTGTCTCTTGCTTTGGTGTTGAGCTGCTCTGTCTTCTGCACTGCTTGTTCATACCTGTAAGCATCCGCGTGAAAACTTCTCAATGACAGTGTAGATTTTGTTGAGCTTTAAGGATCCTATCATCAAAGACGCCAAATTGCAATCCCTCCCATCAGATTCAAAACATCTGGGCATAAACGCAGTGAAAAAATACAAACAATGCGCACTCCCTCCGTTGCTGTGGAGTAAGTTCCAAGGCCTGATTAAAAAAAGGCAGATTTGACCCAAAAAATACTCAAGTCGGTGGCAAGGAAAGATCTTCAACAGAAATCTGTTGTTTGTCCTTAGCTCCCAGACCGAATCAACTTTGCGGCTACGCACTTCCACAAGCTCCTGGAAATGTAAACTTGAAGCTGTTATCAAAAAACCTGGCAGGCCATGGGTTCATATCGCAAGACAAGGGAGCTTCATCGTCTCAAATCAGGAATCTTCATTTTAGAGGTGTCACCGATTGAACAAACTACCATGATGCTCAAATGCAACAATAATTTCGAGTTCGATGTTTGCAATGTTCAAAGTTCAAGTCCTCAATCATGTTTGAAGACACTGCATCTAAATTCAAAGATCTGCCTTCAAAGTGTCTCCTTTTCCTGTTTTGAAGCAGTGTTTTCCATTTCTCGGCTTAACGGCCCTCAGAATCTGGGATTCTCCTTCTCGCTCTGTTTCCTCTTTTTGGTGGCATCATGCCATTCAGCCTCGGGTCTTTGGCATCCCAGATTGACATGGAGACCTGGCCTTTTTCTTACGGATTCATATATCAACTCATTGCGAGGATGTCTTTCATGGAACATTTCATGAATCAAATCAAAACGAGTTTTTTTGCGACATTACATGCGTAGCTGGGGCTGGATGTGCGTTTCACCTGCCTCCAAAGTTGTCATCTTCTCCTGCTCTTGCTGAATTCGAACCTGTTTTCGCAAAATGACCCGCAAATCTCAAGCAAACCTCAAGGCATTCGGCAATCTTCACGAATCCTAATGGAAGGATTATGGAAATTTCATGGATATGAATGCATACCCATGTACACGACGAAATGGGTGGAAGACTATCTCCATTTCTGTTGATATGTTTTCCCACCACTCCAAACCTGTGCTTCACGCTCCTTGATAGTCCAATGTGCTGCCTGAAGAGAATCAGCTACTTTTCATCGCAAAACATGGCCATGACAGACTGTTGATGAGTAGAATTTGGATCAGTTGATAATGAATATCTCAGAGATGCTGCTTTGAGATATTTTAAGCATCGTCTTTTCTTGCCGGATGAATACTTAAATACTCATCGCTTTCCCATTCTCTAAGCTTTAAAGACCCTTCAAATGCACATCTCCCAGAGGCCAAGGCCCAAAAAAACCAGTGCCCCACCTGCTTTCGACAGTTGGCAATCTCAGGTTTCCGCTGTTCAAATGCCGAGTTCAGGGCACGGTGTTCATTCTCTGCCTGTGAAACGTCACAATTTCCATCGGTGAAAAACAACCGCGGGGGATGTCCCCAGTGTTAGAGAGGTATATAACTTATATGATTATATGATCATGACACATGTATGTATAATATGTGTACATACCATGTAATTACCCTGTTTTATACCTACACCACAGAGCCAGTGTTGTTTCAGGTTTTTAATGCTGCTCAAGAACGCTGTATCTTGCCAAATATTTGGGCCTCTTTCCGCATGGAAAAAACACCTTGTTGCATTCCTCAACCTTGTTGCTGACTTGGTTGTCCAACCAAAAATTATCGCGCGTTAATTGAAAAAAGGGTGGGTTTGGGTGGGATTTCTGTTCACGAGCTTCTCCCAGTTCTGCTGGTATCATCCAAGGTTGGTTGGAAATCCCAGCTGCAGAACCCTTCGCACCTCTCGTAGCTGGGTTTCCAACTTCTGTCTCTGGACCTCTTCAGCATCTGCTGCCTTACGCCTGGGTTTTTTCCCAGGCAAAGCTCCAGGAACAAATGAGAGAAATTCTGTAAATCTGCCATTCTGAAGTTGAATCTGCCATTTTTGGTTTCCATTCTTTGAAAACTATTGAAGTATTCCATAGTATTTCTGTGTTCACCACTCTCCTGCAAGATCGTTTTTGAAGTAACATCAATTTGCCACATAACACCCCTTTCATCAATGCGGTGTAAGTGCCTTTTCCTCAAACTTGACTCAGTTCCAGAGAGTTCTTCCCTCACATGCTGCGCTTCCTGCGGAAAATGTTCCGGTGGAGTCAGTGGTTTTCCGGGGCCAACAGTCGATTCCAACAGCCTCCAAGTTCTGAGTTGCATCGCGATCAGCACAGAACAGGCGAAACAGGGCCTTAAGTCACAAATTGTGAGCAAAATTTACTTCGACAAAACTGTTTTTTTCACTTTGGCTTAGAAGAATTGTCGCCGTTTTTTTTTCCATCGTATTTCATCATATCTCATCACGGGTTTGCAGCGAAAAATTCGTTGCTTCTTATCAAAGTGGTCGGTCTTGCAAACGTTGCTTAAAACGGTGAACCTCGTTTTTGGGAGCCCCAAACGGCTTCAACAATCAGCGCTTCCTTCTGAGATTTGAGTTCCTGATATCTCCGCACCTACGATTGGAATCATCCAAGAAAGGACTAACTGTCGTCCTCCCAAGATCATGTTTCAAAAATGGAATGTCTCCAAGAGTTACAGTACCTTTCAAATACAGGTAACTTTCTTCCACTTCCATGATTTTGGCAGGAAGGGCAGAAGTAATGGATAGGGCCCCAATGTTCTTTACATGTACTGAAATCAGCTCATGCCAAATTGGACTGACATTGAGCCGCAATTTTGCATACCAAAAATCGCTGCCTCCGCCCTCTGTTGCTCCAGCAAGGATAGAGTTGTCTCAGCCTCCGAAGGAGAGAGTCTCAGTCTCATATAGCCTATAATCATGTCATATCTGAGGAAAGAAACTCGGAATACCGGTATTTGTTACAATTTTCCTTTGGCTTTCAGAAAGCCTCGTACCGCCTTAGGTTCAGAAAGGCTGTTAATAATGCACCAAAATAAATCACTGACCTTTCGCGAACCAGATTTCTCATTTGTATCATCATTCACAACAGTTTCATCATCATTTCATCATTTCATCCAGTATTTTAAGCAACAACTTTGGATGCAAAGCAACAAGTGACAAATGGATCTCTGGATAACCCTTAGATTCCACCATGGATTCGACGAATTCGAGATGCCTCTCGCCGATGTTGGAAGTGCATACGAGCCTGACTGAATCAACGCGCAGCGCTAACGTTGAGGGTCAACAGCCCATAAGCGGTTGAGATAAAACTGCCATTTTTTGCATGGTATTGTATTAGACATGTATATATGTACATACAGTATTATGTGCGAGCATTCCCGAAAAACCCCACATGTATGCATATGTATATATATCTATATATATATGTATACATGTTCTGTAGATTTCTGTAGATTTCCCACCTTCTCTTGGGCAAGCTCCAAGTCCTTCAGGGTGGCAAAGGTTTCAAAAAATCAGGTCGGCAGATTCACTGACACATCGTGACTTTGCACAAAATCACTTACGAATATCAAGAAATGACTCATCTCACGGTTCTGGTCTGAATCCTAAGAATTGTACCAAGTCTAGGCCAAAATGTTCACAGCAAAATCTTAAATAGAAAACTCCTTCGCCAACTCATTGTACCTCTCTTTCATGTGTTCTGAACCTGAGGAAAGTTGAATGTCGTTGGTTGTTCAAAGCTGATCCAAAGGATACCCTCCCTGAAACCCTGAAAATAGGCTATGAAGGAAACGATCGAGTTCCAACCCTCCAATTTCAGGTGAATTTTTTTTGAACTTTGGGGAGACATTGATAACAAAAGCAGCAGCATGGACCAAATCAACTCACCATGGTTGGGGTATGGACCACTGATGGTTTCCAGCATGGCCGTCAACTCATAGCCTTGTCGCCTGACATAGTTGATCACACTGGTCACCATCGTTAACCTTTCCAAAAAAACCAAAAGCCATCATAAATGATAAACCAAAATATGTCCAACCTTTTTGGCATGCTTCGTTTTTCAAATCTGTTACGTTTCTACAAATAACTTCTCTTTGTCATCAGGTTTGTGTCACGAAGAACCCATGTGAATCTCACTTTTTTCCAGGGTTTGGGGAGACATCTCCTCCCGAAAAAAGACGACAGGAATCAAAACCACAACTGGACTTTTTTTTCCCCTTAGCATCACCAAAGTCTCCCTCCCCCTTGAGAATTTTCAGGCATCCAAACACACCACAAATGGCGATTTTCAGAAAAAAAAATGGTTACAGTACTATAATCCCTATATGACTGGGTACTATAATCCCCTATAAAACATCTATAAACCCTAAACAACCACAGGGCCCAAATTTCATTGCTCACATCGAGACAAGAAAAAAATCATCTCACCTTGCAAGTTGCATCACATCGCCCTGAAAGACTAAGAAACTTCGAGCCTGACGGCAGGACACGTGGGACACCGGTTGGTTTGCTCACTTGAAGTTCAAACGACGCAAAAAAAGCAAAAAAATACATCTTCGCAGCAAAAAAAAAGTTTCCAGGTTTCAAAAAAAAATGCGTTCTATCAACGACAATCAACTTCCTGTGATTTATGGACCTTTTCAAAGATTTCGAAATCCCCAAATCCAAAAGATTTGGTTGCAAAACTTTGTTCGCCATTGGGGAGACAGACTCGCACAAAGATATTCTCAGAGGCTAAGAGCTGTGAATACTCCTCATAGCCTTAGCTTGGCGGCAAGATCACATGGTTTAATCCACTGCTTCGTGATATGCTTTTACGGGGTGTTGATCTCTGTTGGATGTAATGTCTCCATTACCCTCTCTGAAACCAACAGTTAGCCTTTGAAAATGAGCGGGGTTATAAAGTGAAAGGATCGTCTTCCAACCATCTATTTTCAGGTGTAAACTCGCTGTTAGTTTTTGAGGCTGTAATTGCGTGAGCAAAAGATATTCAGGCTTAGTGATGTCGTGTATGTCATGTCGACTCTCATCTTCGCTTGGTTTCCAGGCCGATTTGAGACATCTTCGTCTCGGAAGCAAAAAAACGCAACACGGATCGAAACGGATCGTTTCACGACAGATTCCGAAGCATCAGATGAAACATCCATGGGAACACTCCACTCACCATTGCATGACACAAATCCAACAATACGAAGTTCCTTCAGTTCCACCCCAAACAAGGCGCCATTCTAGTCATTGGATTCATAAATTTCATACGTGAAGCCCAGTTTTGATGGATGTTTTGCTATGATCCATGAGGTTCCCAGACTGTTGAAGTACCATAGCGATAATTTGCTTCACCACGAGGGTTGATCACTCGACCTCAGCTGGTTGGTTGGTGATCACATCTTGTGGGGGTGGTTTGGTGGTTTTGTTGTTGTCAAGATGGTCCAAACTGAGGATATAACTGAAGTATCTCATGATACCTTTAGCTGATTTGAAGACCAGAGTCACCTGACCAAAAACTTATGATGGTGTCTTGGAGGAGAGGATTTGAATGTGCTGAGAAACTTTCTGGATCTTTGGCCCAACCCTCCAGCCACTAGTCATGGGCATCAAGAGTGATAGGGTTAGCATGGGTCACCATGGGTCACCATGACTTTCAGGACGCCTCCGCTGACCTAGGGTTGGCATCCACTGTCTCTTCCTCACGGCGATAGACCAAATCCTGAGGGAAGCAGCACATCAGCCGAGTTGCAGCACATCAGTTGAAAGTTCAACATTGACGAGGTTGTGTCATCCATTTTTTGGGGGGTTCTAAAGGAAATCTGCTGCTGATTCTGTAGTTGACTCCCCTCGGACCCACAGGTCCAATGATCCAGTTTTTTCCCCCACTTTTCTTTTTGGGGTTGTTTGAGGGGACATAAGGTGCCCAGAGTAAAATCCCCAACCGTGGCCGGCGTGCCCACACTTTTGGATATGATGAACCCAGTGTTCAATGGCTGCATCAATTGTGGATCTATCAACTTCAGGAAAACATTCTGTGAGCTTCTGCTTGATCTCCTGGGCATCTTTGAGAGCTGTGACTTTGATTTTTCCATCTTCCTCTTCAAGAAAGCTCCCATCTTTCACTGCAATCATCTTCCCATTGACCCATCTCACCGCACGAAGACTTGTCAAGAATGGTGAAGCTTCTGATAACGTGCAAACATCCATCATCCCCTGTGAAAGCTGTTCCAAACTTCCATTCTGCGGCCAAAAGAAATCCAAGTATCGTCGCCAACCGTCAATCTCACCAGGCCTGCCCAAGGAATCACACAGCACAGGGCGTGTCTCAGGGTCACCTCCACGATGTTCACGGCGAATCAAGGATTCACCTTCTGTTTTGATGTAGCGAAATTCCAGGAAGGACTCCTGGAAATGATGCTCGAAAGCTCCATGAGTAATGGGAACCACTGTAGTGGATGGATATCCACTCCCGACTTCAACAAGAAAACAGTCGCCTCTCTCCACAACATCATGGACAAGGATTATTACATGGTTGCCCGGATGCGTCACTCGGGCTGCAAGAACATCAACCTTGTAGCCAAGAGCTTCAAGCAAGTGGCCAGCAAATGCTTGCTTCACGAAGCACAAGCCACCTTCTCCCTTCAACATTGCAATCTTTGCCTCCTCGCCGGTGGGTGGTTTGCGTTTTGCAGGCTCTGTCGCAAGGAGCTGCAGGTTGTGAAATGGCATTCAAGAGCGTGAGTGGTGACTGCGACTTTGTAGAAATCCCCAGCTTTGCACAGAATTCACCCGCTTCTTCCGAGGACAAAAGGTCGACACCCAGCTTCCATGCCGGGTCCATGACTGACAAGGGTTTTGCATTAAGTCGGAGACCCTGCTTAAGCCCAATATTTTTTGGGGGGAACTAAAAAAAGATGAAAACAGGAAACGGATCTGGAAGGCAAATCTGGATCCTCTCAGGCTTTTTTCCTTCCATTCTGCTGTTCAACTTCGCAAACTCTCAGGTGCCAAAATGGATTCAACTTCTACATCCCGACGTTCAAGAACCCCATCCCTTTTCCCATGTCGGAGCTCACCCAACTCGAGCGATCTTCGCTACCGGGCCTTCAGCCGCTCTCCACGAAGATGCTTCGTCTTAATGCCCAAGCAAAAGCTGATCGCATCCTTTCGCTACAATCGGAAAGCCGTCTGCGAATGACTTTCTCTCAAAAAAAGGAAGCCTCATCTTTCGGGAAAAGAAAAAATCGGGCTTAGGAGGAGCATCTCGAGGTGATATGTGTATAGTCCAAAACCAATTCATTATGAATTTCTGTCTTTCAGGACTCTCTTCCACGGATTCCCACCCACCGAAACCACCCTTCCACCGACCGCACCATGATGTTGGACTTCCCAGAGCCATTCGGTCCAATGATGCAGGTGAACTTGTCAAACGGACCTGCGAAAACGGGACGGGAGAACTTCCCCGATTTCGCAGGTGCAGGTTTCACCCCTATTAAATGGGTGGTTTATAATGGAAACCCCTATTAAAATGGATAATTTGGGGGTACCACTATTTTTGGAAACATCCAAATGACTTCAACAACAAAAAATCCCGTTCTTTGTTTGTTTGAGTCGTCTTTTTTTTTAGTTGGAAAAATAGATGGGGGGCCATCGGCGGCTAACTTCTTTTTTGGGGTACTGATCACAATCCTAGAGTTGGACAACAAAAAACAGTTGACCAGTTGAGATGGTTGAATGGGGTATTTATATAACGATTCATATGTAATGTATATTTAATTGAGCCACAAAAAATACCCGGCCTACTTTCCATTATACTGGTTGTTTAATAGGGATCCTTATAATGGTTTATCATAATCCCCATATAACTGGGCAGTATAACCCCTATTTCACCTAAACAACCAGTTTTTATTCATTGCTCAATTGTAATAGGTCAACCAGAGTTCTATCCGTCAACAAAATGGGCAAACAACAACCTTCAATCCCCGTCAACCACGTCCCTTCCACTAGGCAAAAAAAACACAATGTGGAGGAGTTCCTGTGATAGTGACATTTGGGAATGCTGCCCAAATAGCACAACGAAAAAGGAGTGTTCATATTAGATCCCAGTCAGACAAGCCTCTTCAGACTATCCAAGAGATTCAAAGCAGCATGTATGAATGTGAACATGAATACATCACTATCTGCATCAGAATGTCATTGTCAACCCTTCAATGACAAAACAAACATCAACAAACTCCAAATGTCTCGTATTTTGGTCACACTGCCAAGCCATGCCCAGATCGCATCCAAAAATGCGAAGCAACCTCACCTATCTCATGTTTACCAGCATAAGACTTGAAGTTGAAAATGACCAGCTTCTCAATATGAGGCTGTGCATACCTTGGCAAACACATCTTCCTGTCATCTTTACAAATCTGAATGCTGCATCTGATTTCATCCTGCTCCAAGGTGCTGGTACATTGGAACAAAAAATTGTTCCTTCAAGGCATCAGCGTGAGTTCTAGAACCCCCAAAAGAAAGGGCAAGCTTCGCGAATCGGCTTTCTAAAAGTGTTTTTTCTAAGACACCTAAAACATTCTTACAAATACGTCCGTGTGTTTTTTTTGTAAAGGACCGACTTTTCTGTTGGACTGAATCTGTGTGAACTTCCCATGTTCCAAATATGGAAATATCTGCGTTTCGTTGTGCGTGTTTTTCGATGAAGCTCTGGAATGTGTGTTGCTCGCTTCTCATCAGACCATCTCGGACCGACAAACTCTCAAAAGTGCCGAGGGCAGTGATGCAACTCAACAAATCTGAAAAAATCGGAATCAGAATCCGGTCATCCGGTCCAAAATCTCAGATCTGAATCCGGCTCAACTGATTTCCCAACTCCCAACGTCCTTCCTTTGGAGTCCAGTGATTTTTGACCACCCGAATTTTTTTCCAGAAGGAGATTTCACCCTCGGTCCATTTTTCGTTGCCCTGGCCTTCTTGGCCTGACAAAAACTAGACCTGACTAAAGCTATCAACAAAAGGTGAAACATGAAAAAACACAAAGAAACGTTTGGGAGGAAATTGTTTACCTCCTTTTTCTTGTCCCTTTTTCTTACCAATTCTGAGGCGGAACACTTTTCTTTGGGAGATTTTTGTTAGTCAAATTGTTGTCAGATTTTTGTTCCTCTCACGTAGAGCTCCTGGCATCGGATCCTCTCAAAGTTTTCATGGCAGGTACCTGAGCTCAGCGAGAAACACAACCTGTGATGCGTAGATTTTATGGTCATCTCCAATCTGAGGTTGGTAGTGAAAATTTCACGTTTATGGAAATAATATATGTATATATATATAATACATATACATATATATATATATTATATAATACGCATGTCATATGTATAGTATGTATATAATTAAAATTATATATATATATATCTTTATCATCCGTCAGCAGGTTACCCCCCTGATTTACAATGTTCTTATACTGGTCCATTTGTGGTGCAAAGGCTCATCAAAAGTACCAGGAACTCGGTTTTTAAAAGGGGAAGCTGTAGTCGCCAAAAAAAACGGAGAAGCGTGGCGACTTAAGGCTGAATGAAAAGGGGTGAAAATGTGTGGTTTTCCAATCTGGGTGTTTCCAAAAATAGGGGTACCCCCAAATCATCAATTCTAATAGGGTTTTCCCTTCTAAACCATCCATTTTGGGGTACCCCAATTTTTGGAAACACCCATCTGAAAAGGATTTGGACAAGTTTCTAGGTCGTCCATCTCTCCAAAGTTGGACAGGAGTCGTCGAGCCATCTTGGTTAAGGCCTCCGGAGTCACCCAAAGGGGTATGACATTACCAGCAGTACCATTTGTACAATCAGGACTGTTAGAAGGCATGGCAGGTATGGCCGGATTGCCATTCAGCACTTTAAATCACATGAAGTGACCCAATATCTCACACGCACACAAATATACACACACACACACACCTGGTATTCGCTTTCTCCAAGGGCCTGGCACGCCGAATTGGGGAGTGTCAAGCAGGAACCAGCACTTGACTTTCTCACTTTGATGCTCAAGAAGCTTGACCCTGAAAAGCAATGACGTGCTGACATGTTGTGCCATTTGCTTCTGCTTCTGTGCCACCAGGTCTTTTTGCTGCTTCGCCAAAGATCCCGCGGTCTGGCCATCCAAGAAGCGTCCGGGGGGAGAGACTAATGACATGTGTAATTGAGAAACTGTAGGTACAACATGATACAAGTGTGCGTGACAGCTTGTTCCGTTGCCACAAGCTTCTGCTGTCGCCTAGGTTTACGACAACTTCCATGTTGCATGCGAATTGGGTTGTAGTAGAGAACAGCAGCCAAAAAACCTAGTCATCTCATCATCTCATCATCTCCACTTAAACTCTGATTGAGTCTACATCTTACAAACTCTCCAAAAATATCGCGGGGGCTAAAACAACAGGCCGGCCACGCCATATTTTTCAGCTCTGCAAATTTCTCTTGGCCCAGAATCTTCCCTCCTGCATTTTCAATCTGCTTCTGGTACCTCCACCAATTGAAATCACCGCAAACTGACAGGTCCCTGAACACCAGCTAAGGTGGCACAACTGCACCACATGGTACGCGCATGAATCTAAATCTAAACTGGTTTGTTTGTGCAAGGGCACTTTTTCTGCTGCATTTCATACAGATAGTGCCTTGGCCATTCAAGAAAAAACATCACCAGGAGTGTATGTGTTCAACATCAGCAGGTACAGGTCAAGCAAAGAGCCCTCTCCAACTGAGAGTTTTACAGCTCCTCATCCTGGCTGAACTCACCAAGTTATGGATCAGCACATGTGGCCAAGCAAATTTTGGAGACAAACTTCTGCAACATGTCTATTCTAGCACGCTTGGTGGTTTCAACCATCCATGTTCAACCCAATGAAAAAATGTTTGTATTTGTTTGTGCCCACCTCTGGTGTGGGCGGTGCTGAGAGGGGTGGTGGTGGAGGAGGAGGATCTTGGCGTCCGAAAAAAATCCAGGATTTCGGAGGAATCATTCAGCAGGAAAGCCATTCAGAACATCTCAAACAAGTACAATGATTTACAAAACGAATATGTGTTTTTTGAATGATACATGATACATGAGCCAACATGTACATACACACATGTGTTTCAGACTGGATTATTTATTTGTTTTTTTTCACCACCTAGAATTTCATGTCAAAATCTGAAGGAAGGATGATTCCCCTACTATCTCAGAATATATTCTTCCATACTTAATACTTAATCAATAAATAAAAAATGTACTGGGTAATACTGGGTAAGCTTCGTCTCTGGAACTCGCCGGCTCAATCTGAGAATGGGACGAGTGAGGTCCAACCTTACGCGAAGCGGTGACGATCTGTCAAGCCGAACGCATTTGTTCCAAAAAGCTTCCGGAGTCGTGAAAAAAAACACCACCACCACCACCACCACCAGCAACAACAACAAGAACAACAAGAACAACAAGAACAACAAGAACAACAAGAACAACAAGAACAACAAGAACAACAAGAACAACAAGAACAACAAGAACATCAAGAACAACAAGAACAACAAGAACAACAAGAACAAGAACAACACCAACACCAACACCAACAACAACAACAACAACAACAACAACAACAACAACAACAACAACAACAACAACAACAACAACAA
>DF242593.1:0-11846 GCA_000507305.1 Breviolum minutum Mf 1.05b.01
TATTATCGATGTCTCTCGATGTCTCGCGACGTCATAAATTTTATCGATGTCTCTCGATGTCTCGTGACGTCGATAGATTTTATCGATGTCTCTCGATGTCCCGCGACGTCGATAAATTTTATCGATGTCTCTCGATGTCTCGCGACGTCCATAGATTTTATCGATGTCTCGCGACGTCGATAAAAAATGTGTACCCTAATGGTTGTTAAATCCAACGCTCACATGAGGAGATGTTTCAGATGGCTTAAAACCACCAACTAGTTCAAGTGCCATCGTTCCCAGATGTTCCCCCGGCTCCACCTGTTTTGATAGCACAAATGGCAAAGTAGAAGGTTCAACTTTTGAGAACGCTTGCGGTGGGTTTCTGGGATGTGTTTCGTTGATGATTTTTTACGGATTGTATGATTGTACCATGATTTTTCACCACAATTTGGGGATGTTTTTTGTCCAACCACCTTAAGCAAATCTAAGGTTTATATTTTCTCTTGTGCTGCAACGGTCGCCCCAAAACAATCCACCCTGGATCGACAAACACTTGGGTAAGGCGATTCGTAACTTGTTTTTTTGTTTCTGGTTAAGAAAGGGACTTGGCCAAAATGCCAAAACTCTTTGGGTACGCCTCGAAACTGTACAACACACACTCGTTTTTTGGTAGGCAACAAAAATTCGGGGCCTCTCAGTTTTAGAGTGGGAAACCCCAACTCTCAGAAATCATCCTCGGTTTGTTCCCACCATTTGGTTCCATTGGGAGACTTGGTTTCTTCCAGCGGGGGTGTTTTGCCTTTAGCCTTCAGGCAGCATGTGTGGTCCAACAACAACCCAGGCAAATGAACCCAGGGAAACAATGGGGCTGGGAAGGATACACTGGATGTATCAGAATTTTGTAGCCGATCGATTTGAGATTGTTAGATGGTTCTTTATATCCACTGTGGAGAATGAGTTGGGGCAGACTGTTTCTAAGATATAGCAAACAAACAGCTGCATGAATTTGTTTCACCAAATATGTCTCTAGAAGTAGTGCCAGATGGAATGAGTACACGGAATCACCGTACCGTTTTTTCGATGCATGCTTCGATAGGCATCTACTGCAACTACAACCACCACTGCTGGCGCTACGACAACTACTACTGCTGGCACTACCACCAGGACCACTGCTGGCACTACTGGCACCACCACCACCACCACCACCACCACTGTATCCAGTACAACTGTGAGCACAACAACCACAACACAAACCAGTGGCACAGGCATGTGCATTCACAACACAGATTGCGATACTAGTGACTGGTGCGATCAAAAGGAGGCGGGCGGCACAGGGGCTGGTGACCGGAGCCCAGTGTAACAAGTTTCACCCATGTTTAAAATCGTATTAGTATTATCAAATGATTATAAAAATGATGGCTTTTCTTTGAAAGTGCTGTTTTGGGACGTACCTTGATTTTTCACAGGATTTGGGTTTTGCTAGGTCTACGAGCCATGGTGTGCTCAACGCCCCGACTGCCCTTGGCCATACTGTTTACGAAGTGGAGAGACCTCCACCAGCAGGAGATTTTGTTTGGGGCAAGACAAATTTTGCAAATGTTCACGTCGCAAATCTTTGGATGCTTCCTTCTATCAACTCAACCACCCACCTTTATTGGTGATGATCTAACCAAGGATTCATGATTTATGACCCAGTCATCCTACTATTTCGCAATCGGGTGAATTGCAAGCTGTTGGAGCAATGGTGATTTTGATCTTTGAGGGTTTTTTTCCTCAGAAATCTTGGCACAGCCTCAAGATCTCAAAAATGTATGAGTCACGTATTTTTCTTGAAAAACAGATTCGTTTCTCCCAAAAATGAGAGAGTTTTCATCTAGAAATGATGTTCAAATGATGCGAAACTGCTTAAGATTCTCATCGATTCTCTAAGGTGCCAGGATGCAATCGTCACCACCAGGATCTAGGGAATCCCTCAATAGTGTGGGGGGGGGGGGGTAGACAGAAGAAATAGGCGTTTTAAACTTTTTCCCCAAGCATTTGAAGCAAATGGCAGTTGATGCATGGAATGTCTCCTAGGGATTTTGCAGGTCAAAGGAACAGCTCAGGGTACAATGGAGTTTTATTAATACCCTTGTGTTTTTTAAGGGTGAGTGTTTACGGATTCTACCATGGTAAGTCAACATGTTTCACCACCATTTGGAAGAAGATGTTTGAAACTTTTTCCAACCACCCTGGCCAAGCAAATCGAAGTACCTGGTACGTAAATCAATCAACCAACCTGCGTGGTGATTCATGAAACTTTCTCCCTTACTTAGGGAATGAGACAAATGAAGTTTTGTTCATTACGGCTAATCAACCAAGCCCCCCCCAAACATACCCCCCGGAAATAAGGCCTTATTAAGGGCCTATTGAGTTTGGGGGGTTGGTTGATTAGCCATGATTTCATGGTTAGGGAATGGGGATTGAAACTTCCCTCATTCCCATCTCCATGCGCCAGCCAGTTTTTGGGTAGGTTGATTTTGATTCACTCAAGTTCACCATTCACAAGAAGCATTGAGAGCCCTTAAAAGATCTCAAAGTGTTGGATATGAAGGACTACGCAACCTGCCACTACCACTGCCAGCATGACAACCACTGTCATGACGACCAGCATTGGAACTGGAGCATGCATTCACAACACGGATTGTGCGACAAGTGACTGGTGCACTCAGAAGGAGGCTGGAAATTCTGCTGGATGTTTTCTTGTTGAAGGTGTTTTTGGTACGTTCTACCATAAAATCATCACCACTAAATCGACATGGCAGCCTTGACTTTCGCAATGTTTATTTGAAATGAAGATTTCAATGGGATTACCCGGGACCCTGAAACTAACAGCGAGTTTACCCCTGAAAATTCATGGTTGGAAGTTGGAAGACAAACATGTTTCAACTCTTGCATCTATATGATGATCCTCCCCCATCCTTTCAGAGAGAATCATGAACTTACATGTAAACTGTAGTCGACAGTAGCCTCAAGAGGATTTTTTACGGATTCGGATCCCATGGATTCATCACAATTTTTCACCACCATTTGGGGAAAATGTTTGGGGAATCACTCGGAAGGTGCTGGTGCTTCCCGGAAAACTCATGGCTGGAACCTAAAAATCACCCCCTCGTAAAAGGGAGAATCTTGTAAAAAACCCTCTATGTTTAGGTTCCAGCCCTTCATTTTCAGGGGTGTTTTTTCAATTCGCAGTTTTTTTTCGAAAAAAAAAAAAAGTCCTTTTGAGAGGTCTATGAGACATGGTGTGCTCAACGACCAGACTGCCCTTGGCCATACTGCCTACGACAAAATTCCACCACTACACTGACAGGTGGAACCTTCAACGGACCTTGACAGGGATTCAAAGAAGTTAGGCAACACGATGATAAGTTGAAGGATACACCTTGGAAGATTAACATGGACCATAATCATGGAGGTTTGGAAGATCATGTTCCTTTCTAAATGGGTGATTTGTAGGTTTCATGTTAATCTTCCAGGGTGTACGATTTTCAACCTCCCTAGAGTAGCAGCTTAATATCAATCTAATATCTATACTTACCAGCTGTTTATGGAGAATTCGTATCCACATTTCAGCCCTTTTCAGTTGGGGGTTCAATTAGGAACGCACTTTGGTTCTCATCATGGTGGATTCATTTTTTTGAATTCACCCTGATTATTCGGAAAATGAAAACCAATTTGACTTGAGCATATTTTTCGACAATGGGTTGAAATTCAACGCAACCACCACCATCCGCCATGGTTTGGTGAAGTTTTGTTTGGAAGTGAACATACGCCCCGTTGGTTTCGAGCAAAATGATTTGTAACGGGAATTGTTGAGGTCAACCTTGAAAACCCTAATCTTGGATTTGCTTCGGGCGATTTTGTTACGGATTCGGATCCCATGGTTTAAGCCACAATTTTTCACCACCATTTTTTGGAGAATACTTTTGGATCTGTTTCCAACCATATTAATGGAAGTAATCAGGAATTGCATGGCTACATGGGATAAGGTCTTATGATTGTGGATTTTCGTGGCTTGTGCAGTGGTTAATTTTGTGATGTACTACATGATGACCAGACAGCCCAGGGGAGCCATATTTTGAAGGAAAGACACAAAGAGGTCCATTGGGTTCGGTTCTAGGTGATACTGTTGATGGGATAAATCCTGCACCACCTGGGATGTACAAAACCATACAAAACCCCTTAAAAGATGGGATAAACTACCTATCAAGTGGTTGGCTGGATTTCTTCCATCAACAGTATAACTAACCAGCTCAGTGGACTTTAGACGCCAAACTATACCCCCAAATGATGATTCAAACTGTAGATGTTTGGCAAACACCCACAATGATGCTCTCAACATACTCATACTGTTGATGGTTCAGAAGTCCCAAAACAACCACTTGGGATGTACTATGTATTAAATTACAAAACCCTATAAATAATGGGATTTCAACTACCATATCTTCACTGGTGAGTGAGTTTGGCAGGTTGTCGAGCCACAACCTCGGCATGGGGAGCCACTGATGCAAAGTGCCAAGCAGCTTGTGGCATTTTGGCTCCAGGTGTTTGGCCTTGTCGCTTGGCTTGGAGAGAGTGGAGGTTTGGGATGAAAAATTTACCCCAGTTCTGTGGGATTTTTGTTGGGGGTGTATAAGCTGTATACCCTCCAGTAAACTAATTTTCCATGTTCATATAGGGAATACATCGCCTCAATCCGGGTCCATTTTCCGGCCAGCCAGCCATGTTAGTTTGCCAGAGGGTACTTGTAGGGGGATAAAGATGTACACCTTGGTGATTTTACCGGTTTTTTTTCGGGAATTATACTATCCAATTATATGGTGATTATTTCATCAACCATGACATAAGAATCCCGTCATTAAACAATCAGGATTCAATGGGAAGTAAGGGACCCCGGGTTTTTTCCCGTGGCTCAGTTGGAGTTTGGTGGTATGGAAACTTGTTTGATAACCCCCAAGTGGTTTCGGCGCAATTTGCATAATATTGGTTTATCATAGCCGTATTTCACGGGGAAAAGTTGGAGTTGGAAGATGTTCAATTTCCTTTTGGGTTGCAAGTGATCTTCAGGGGCGAACGGTTAGTTTTAGAGGGACAGTACTCACTTTACTCTTTCTCCCATCATGGTTCAATGAAAAGCTGCAATGTTTGCAAGGTAACCACTATCGGAGGGACCATTAAAGTTGTGGTCCCCAAGTAAAAAGTTTGTTTTTTCCAAATTGTGGAGTAATGTGAAGTAACAACAATCAATCTACCAAAAAAGGCAAAGTAAAATCTAGACCCTCTAGAGAACTAAAAAATGACAAATGGAAAGACAACTATCGTTGAAGATGTATCAACAGGTGATTTTCCAGTAAGCCATGTCAGTTTTCAAGGGTGTCAGTCAGACTCCTCGGGTTGGGTTCCGGCCCCACAGAAGGTAGCATTTGGAAGGGAAGCGATACCCCGTTATTTCAGGAAAATCCAGGAGGGTGAAATATGATTGATTCCACTTGGCCAGATGATAAATGAACAGGTTTGTGACTCCTCTATAGTGTCCTAAAAAAGTTCAAGGTTGGTACATTTTGATGTACATTTTGAATAGTTGTCCTGCAAAGATGTTTGATGTAGTATTGGGGAGGAGGATGATCCAATTTTTAGACGGTGGTTTCAAACATGTTCTATTTTTACCCCTGTATATTTGGGGAAATGATCCAATTTGATCTTCAAATGGGTTGAATTGCAAGGGAATCTCCCCCCACAATGCCTTCAATGACTTCAGGTTTGGGAATTATGCCGGGGGTCATTAAATTATCAGTTTTAGGGGGATCAAACACTGTAAATGTATGGCAATTTTCAGGGATTTCCCTTATGTAAAGCGCATGGTTTTGTGTTGGTGCCATATCATGACCCCTGAATAATTTGCCTTTGGATTTTGAGGATGCGTCCGAAACCCACGAGTTGCACATCTTCACATCTTTTTTGGGGGTCGGTTCCGAAGGTGGTTCGGGCGGTCCCTGCACTTGTTGAGCGAGAATTTGGGAATTCGTCACCCGTTGAAACTGGGCGACAAAAAAAAACATCCAAAGCAAGTCGAACAGTCAGGGGTTCGTAGGAAACGGTGGTATGGAAGATGATATCTTATATATCATTTAATGATTGGCAACCTATATACATACGTACATTTACAGTTTTACATTTATGCATATATACATACATATTTACATATTTACATATATACATATAGACATATAGACATATACATATATACATATATACATATACATATATACATATATACATATATACATAAATATTTACATATATACATATATACACAAATATATAAATATATATACATATATACATAAATATAAATATATATATATACATGCTTTGTTCTTTTCTAAAATACGTGTTTGTGTTCTATGATGTGTGAATAGTTCTTGAATATTTGACCCTTGTTTAATATGAAATCTCGAACTTCAAACATATCCCATCTCAAAAATGCCGGCTTTCACGGAGTTTTGCTAGTTTCAGGGAGTGTAGCAACAAACTGCCAACATTTTAAACAACTCTTCAAAAAAAAAGGTTTTTAAAGGTAGACTTTTTGCCGGACCTAACGAAATGATGAAAAAGGATGAAAAAGGCAAATATGATGCTCAGATTATATCATAGGGAAAATGGCGGGAAAACCCTTGGGATGGTACCCTCAACAATCAACCAGATGTACACCTCAGCCTTAGTGGGTATTTATTGGGTATATCGGTATATCCCGTTTTAAAAGGCTCCCTATGATTCCCTATGATTATAGTCTGGTTTTTACAAACGTTAACCAATGAGATCCCAATAAGGACTCATTTGCGTGAGCTGGCAAATCTCATTGGTATAGGGAAGAAGCTCAGCTTTGGACAAAAATCTCGATTGGTAAATCGTTATAATTAGATGTGTTTTTGTGTAAAAGGAGTTTAAAAGGATGAATACGTTTGGTCATATTATAGCGACCTCACACGACCTCACCCTATTTCAAAAGGTAGCTAAGGAAGGGAAATCTCTTATTTCAGGGGGCCAGCTACTAATGTAGTGGCCAATTTGTCGATTGGTCCAGGAGGTTGCCCCTCCAAATCAGGAAGCCTATCGTCAGGACGCCTGGAGTACGCAGGGGCCTCCCATGCCCCGGTATTACGGACCTGGCGCCGAAATCTGGAGATTACAGTGACGAATTTGGTACCCGGCCGCATCCACACCTATCGTCGAGAACAGCCTTGTGAGGGCATTGAGAGGCGTCACCTCTAGGGCAGATCCCAAAGGAAGTGAAGTTGAGCGTGACATCCCCAACAGAGGCATTCAGGCATTGTGGGCACCGACCCGTTGAAACCTCAATCCGGGCGATTCTGAAATGACCACGGGCTTGGCAAACATCAGCAGTTTGCGTGGTTTCCAATGGAGCGTTTGGCTAGCCCTTTTGCAAATCCAAGTCTTTCAAGAGCTTGAGCTGGACAGCTTTGATTCGAAGGTTTTGGCATTGTTTTTGTTGGTAAGATTCACCTGGAAGAGGATGATTTCGAGGGATTTCACCAGACACCTGAGATTTTAGTGGAAATGGTGAGTGGCATCCTCTTGGTAAAACCTCACATGGCTGGCTGGAAAATGAACCATAGTTCAAAAAGATGTGTTTCCGGATACAAAATGGCATTTTTTCCAGCCAGCCGTGCTAATTTGACGACCGAGGTGTTTCGTAATTGTGAGACGTTGGAGATTCGACTTGTTTTGGTGAAAAAAGAAAGACCAAAGTTTCAGCACTTTGGAGATTGAAAAAACAGATCTTCGTTCACTAAAGCAGAATAAATGCTGGAAATTTTAACGAATTGATACCAAGAATGATGGTCCTTGGAACATGTATTCCTCCTTTCATTTCAAATACTGTAGAAAAATTTAGTATCTAAGTTAAATGTTTGGGGGGTAATCTTTGTAACAACATGGAGACACATGTCTTCTTGAAATGACTTGAATTGGACGGGCACATTCTGGGGATTGGCAGTTCCTCCCTTAGTTCCATTGGAGCTCGAAAACGTTCATCTTGAAGATTTCCTTGCCATTCAAAGGTCGGTACGTCGTCAAGTTACATACCATTGGAATCCATTGGAGTCAAAATACATTGCTTGTGCTTCCCCCCAAAAAAGGGGTTGGTGAGTATTTTCATGGCAAGTCAACCTACCCTCCCTAACGTAGCCCCCAAAGAAATAAGGCCTTATTAAACCCTTCTTTCTGAAGGGGGTCTGTTAAGGGGGGGTAGGTTGACCTTACTAGCATATATAAATCAGTAAGGACTGTGCCATGGAACCACCGAGGGCCTCCCCCAAATGGTGGTAAAAGTAAGGGAATCCCCCCAAAATGCCCGAAACATTTCAGGTTTAGAAATTGTTTGTAATTTGCCCAGATGTATTTTTGAATTAATCTACAAATTTGGGAATCTTTGAGGTGATTTTTGTTGTCGCCCCTGAGGAAGAAAGATGAGTCACTTCGCGTAGCCCGCGTCGTCGTCACAGCCCAACATTTTCGCACTCGGGGGGTTACCCGATCCGTGTTAGGGCAGTGGCGGGCGCTGTTCAGAAGCGTTTTGGACCGGAGGTTTTTGTGGCAAGGGGGGCTTGACTAGTGGCATAGTTGTTGTAATCTTTGAGGAAGATTCGACATCAAACATAGGCAGAGTCCGGGGACGACAAAACCAATTTGATACAATGAATATCCCACCAATAAAAAAGATTAAAAAAGGACGTGTTGATTACCCAAAATTGGCGATCACGAGTAGCAATCACGGCAATATCTAGTTTTCAAGTGGTGAAGCATCATCAAGCATCACCAATTGGAAGATGGGTTATGTTTTTTTGATCTCTGAGATCCATTGGATCTACACTTTCTCAAACGAACATCAAAAGCTCTGAAAATACCCTCCCCTGAAAACAGGCCTTTGTAAAGGAAGGTAGTCTTCCAACTACCATTGTTCAAAGGATATTGTAGGCCGTTTAACTCCAAAAGGAAAAATATATAGATATATCCTCTTCCAATGCAAAGTGTTCAGTTTCAGGAAAAATCATCTCGAACGATAACAGGGGAGCGATTTGGCGCGATCCGTATCCCCAGATTTCTATTCCGATAAGCACATCTATCTTGAGGAATCCATTGGATCTACGTGGAACCCCAAAAGATTGAGTTTTTAATTGATGTTTGGTGAAGCAACCATTTCCCATGTAAAGATGTGGAATCCTCCAATTTATGAATGGAAAAATATCAGGTTCCAGGTATGTGAACGATTCTCTTTCGATCAGCAAGTTTGGTGAACGGAAAAAGATTCCTCAAATTCATGGGATCCTAGGGTTTGGGAATCTTTATTAGATTTTTTATTAGTACAATATGTATGTATGGAACCGTTTATATTAGAAATGTACCTATGTAAATATATCTAGATATATTTATATTATATGTATCGATACATTATATAGTATATATATCTACATGTACCTATATCTACGAATATCTTAGTTTTGCAAAATGCAAATTTTTCAGATTGATATTTTTCTCAAACAAAAACCCAAAGTTTGTGTCAGTCAGCTCTTCTTCCCCTCAGCCGAAACCTCTGGTTGAGCGCTTGAAAGTTGGATTTTACGAGGTCTAAACAATGTTGTGCTTCCCCTTGGTTACTTGGACCTGGGAAGTGCAAATATCTAGGGACCGAAATCACGCTTTCAAAGTTGAGGATTGTCTCATCATACTTTGACTCCACTCGACGATGGTCAAAAATGGCTGACCCTTTTGTTTGGAACGTTGCCTGAGGAGGGAGGGGTGGACCTGAAATTAGTGAAGTATCTTTCAGAAACAAGGAAAAGTGGTGGTTGTTGACGGTGTTGGATCTCGTACTGAAAATTTGATGGCATTCGTGATGGAAATTTTGGAAAGTTTGGATATGTTTTTCGACCTTTTGTCGAAGAGTACCTAATATCAGGAAAGCTCTCAGGGATTTGTTTCGTTTTACAGCCTAAAACTCAAGTGAAACGGGTGTTTCTGTCGGTTGTTTCCCGGTCCCATGTAAACCCAACATTGCTGAAAGAGATGCAACCCATATTCACCAGCTCTGGTCACAACACGCTTCCTCCCTCGTCAGACCGTTGGGTTACCTTGGTTTTTCGTCGCTGCATGACCCATGTAAAGCTTTCCGTTCAAAATTCGGGGCGTTTGCGCCGTTTGATCACAGGTTAGTGCAGACAGGAAAAATCATCCCAACATCCACAGGAAGCGGAAGTCAAAGAAATCACATAGATTCGATGCAGTTTATATCTGAATCAAGAGTAAGTACAGTTTCTCTTTTGGGATGTGTTTAGAGATGTGGTTATCTACTTAACCGTGTGAAAGAAGTAAGACAATGGATGCATCACCATATTGGGGCTAGCAAAAACACACTCATCGTTACCACGAAATCATGTTGGGATGTTTCTATTGCTAAAGTCGTGTTCAATGAAATCTTTCATCTTTCAGGATGTTGCATCCGACATTTGACTCAGCAAAAGATCTGAAAAACAGTTGTCTTGTAGCATGACCGAGTGACATTTCTGAGTCAGAGGTATGTTGTTTATCTCTAGGGATGTATTGGGAAGAATCCTTAAGACCAGAATGTTCATACTGTTGATGTTTCAGAAATCCTGCTAACTACTTGAGGTTGGTAGTTTATCCCAGAGTTTTTTACATCCCAACGGTGGTTTTCTAGAACGGATTTTTTTGTACCATCAACAGTACGAACCTCAAAGATGGGATCAACAGCAAGTTCAGCTATCACCAAAAGGCATAACAAGTTGCATCTAACAAAAGTCCTCTTTGGAGAGCTTTGTCTCGACGACCTGTTTTTACTTCATCAATATTTCCTCCCCGAAAACGAATACTTGGAGGATCATCCCACTTAGTAAGTAGCTAGGATCACCCCAACTTAGTGGACTTACTAACATGGTTATTAACCACTTACGAACTGGGATGACCCTCCAAGTATCCCCTAAAGAGGAACCATTTCAAAAAAAGAAAAGTACATCTTCCAAGCACTGTTTTCAGGGAGACATGTTAGTTTTTTGGGGACGTATTTTTTCATGTTGGCTTTCTAGGGGTGAGACAAACAAACCACTCAAAAATACTGTTTGAGCACCTCAAGCAGCACAAACACCGTTTGAGCAACAACAGCAACAACAAAGGAACGACAAGAAGAAGGAGAAGAGCAAACAGCATTTGAGTAACAAGAGGAACTGCAGCAACAACAACAACAACAACAACAACAACTTGTTAAGACTGCCAGGAAACTGACAAATCCATCATTTGTTGATTTCTTCCACGTGGATTTTGGGGATCTGTCATACCACACCCGGGGATTCCGCATGCCACAACGGCTGCGACACCCACAGACCTTAGTGATTATCCGGCAACTCCGGAAACGGATCCAATTTTGTGACTGGCAGATTCGTGCCGAATGATTTTTTTGCATAGCAAATAATAATAATAATAATAATAATAGTAATAATAATAATGAATAATAGTAAATAGTAAATAATAATAAATAATAATGAATAATAATAAATAATGATAAATAATAATAAATAATAATAAATAATAATAAATAATAATAAATAATAAATAATAATAGATAATAATAATAGATGATAAATAATGATAAATATATTTTATGGTATTTCTTAAAATAGATTTATTTTTTTTAAATCAAACAATAATTATTATTTAATATTTAATTTTATTAAAAATTATTTTTAATTGTTTTTTAATTAGGATTTTTTTTTAAAAATTATATTATT
>DF242593.1:12288-45694 GCA_000507305.1 Breviolum minutum Mf 1.05b.01
TAAATTAAAAGAAAATTTTATAAAAATAAATAATTTATATTATTTTTAAAAAAATAATAGTAATAAAAATAATAATAATAAAATAATAATATTTATAAATATAATAAATAATAAATAAAAAGATTCTTTATATTCTTTTTTATATTTAATAAATATAAAAAATTTTAAGGAAAAAAAAAAATTAATTATATAACCTTATGCATATTTCGAATCAAAACCAAAAATATTCCATATTGTTTAATTATTTAAAAAACCATAGAAATGGTAATGGCTATTATTGGATAGTCTCTCTTTGTTTGCAAATTTTGTATTTGGCCGGGTAAAATTACGAGCGTCCAAATAAGCACCCAAAAGACTAGTGGCAACACAAATGCCGCCTTGGCGAACCTTGGCAGTAGAAAAGAAGATATATTAATTTCTGCTTCAATAGTGGATCTTAAGCAAATGGTCAGTGCAATAAAAATAGGCAGTCTGATATTTATTTATATATATATATACATGGATACATATATTATTTCTTGTTGTTGTTTTCTTTCTTGGACTTTCAATGGTCAGTACGATATCCATCTGCAAATTTCAGAATTCCATGTCTCGGTAAGAGATCGAGAAAAACCCGCACGGATTCTTTTTGTTACGTGGATTTGTACCACTGTCACATGCGGCTTTCTTTCAAATTGTCTGATCCATCCATTTTTGTATCAGAGATCTTTTCGATCTTTTCCTCTATCTGAAGGGGAATAGCATCATCTGCATTACTGGAAGCCTTGGGGACCATCATATCAGCCGTTGCTGGTGTGTTGCGACTCGACCACACAGTCGCTATTATACCTGCAAAAGGGCGAGAAAATGTCAGAGACAGGAAACGTTTCCGCAAGGGTGGAAAGATGTTTTGTCGGTCCTAAACATAACGAAAATTGATTTGAACCTGGTGATTCAAAGTGACCTTTTAACGGCTTAAGTGACCTCCAATTCGGGGATAAAACGGTCACGGCTTAAATCACTTGGAATGGAGATTTGCTTTTTGGTTTGATGAACATTTCAGGCAAAAAATTGTTGAGCAGTGCTCAAAACCCTTGGCTGACATCGCATGAAATCCTGATTGGCTCTTAGAAATCCATGGCTGCCATGGGAGTCCCCCAAAATTAAATTGGGTCAATAGAATCCCCCTTTATTCTGCCCAAAATTATCATGTTTCACCAATCTAGATTGCCCTGAAATGGCCGAAACTCCCATTTCCGCTACCAACCTTGGGGGACCGAAATCAAATCACAAGCTGTCAAACTGGTCTCTACTGAAGTCACCCAACTCCCATGAGCTAAAAATCATCTTAACATCTCCCCAATGTCCAACTTTTTTCGCCGTAAAAACGATGACTCGGAGGTTTTCAAAATTGAACATGGGGTTTTAAAACTGCTTGCAATGGTAAATATGAAGAACTTCCTTTTGCCGTTTACACCCACCTCACAATTCTTTGCTTTTCGGCTCACATTCTTTGCTGCCACTTGATTTTACGGTTCTAAAAGTTCGTTGATTGCCACAAGCCATCTTCACAAATCCGATTGATTTTTTTCCTAAACTCATCCGAAAACAGTTTATCATTTGAAACATCAAAATTTGACTCTTTTCAAATGAAACATTATACTGGTTGTTTAACAAGGATCCTTATCACGGTTCATTGTAATCCCCAGATAGCTGTGTAGTATAATCCCCTATATATCCTAAAACAACCATCCTCTAATCACCTCTTTGTTGTCCCTCTGAGAAACCCGCGAACCCTCCCGCCTAAAAGACCTCCAATGATAAACACAGGCAACAGAATGGCAAAGAGCGAGATGTCCACGGCATTCACTAAAGTTTGTTCTACAAAAGCACTCATTGCTACCAGTAAACGACCATGGGTAACGAAATACCTCAGCTTTTGGGACTTCTTGGTGAAGATGATGGGATGGAACTGACATCTTGAACGGCCAACATTTGCGGACAATCCTGGGAAGATTTCTGAAACTAACTTTGGCATGATTTTAGAATGTTCCTTCTTTTTGGGGTATCCTATGGTAAACTAAGATAGCTATGGAATTTCTCCATTCTTTATAGGAAATATCTTCAAAAAGGTCCATTTCCATCCATTTTCCATTGCTATTTTAGTTTACCTGAGTGTAGAAAGTGGAAAACTCCTCAAGGCGTCTTGATGGGGGGGAGGCGACTTCGGGCTTTCAGTTGGGGTCATTGGAATTCTCCTGGTCCCAATTCAAAGGGAGCCAATCATCCAATCTGATCTCAAACTTCATGACGCTTGAAGAAGGAGGGGAGTTTAAAACAAACAAAAAATCAGACTTTGTTGGTTTCAACCCGTTTGATCATTTCCATACTTGAAACCACGACCTATAGTGCTGCGACTGTTGTTTTGACTTGGGAAATGTGTTTCAAGAATCTCGTTGTGTGTTTTTCCTGTCTCACATCATTTGGCACATTCAAAAAAAAGGGTCGGATTCTTGACACTTGACAAAAAAAACGATGTGAGCCACGAAAAAAAAACTTCTTACTTTCCATTATGTATACTGATTGTTTAATAAGGATCCTTGTAACGGTTTACTGTAATTCCCAGATAGCTGTGTTGTATAGTCCCCTATATACCCTAAACAACTAGGGTTTTTTCATAGCGCATGTGAAATTACCAATTCCATCAAGATCAATGACCAGAACCCGAAAAAGCTAAACCCAACTACACCCCTAAAAAACTACCGTGGCAGGCTGGAAAATCACCATTTGCTTACAGGAGATGCATATTACATTCATGGTTGTTTTTGCCAACCAGTCATGTTTTCGGGACGGTAAACCCAACTTTGAAGTCTAAAAAAAAACACCGGCAGAGTCGGTCATCGGAAAAATTCGAATATTTCTTCAACACTTCCGCTTTTCGTCACCGGGAAAGGGCTTGTTTTCCGTGTTGCGAGAACCAGGATCCATTCACCGGGCAGAACAGGCTAAGCCCCACAATGGGTAACCCATGAACCCCCAACAAAGGTATCCGAAATGCTCACAGCAGGAAAAACAAAACATTCTTCGCTGGTTCAACGATGAATCGGAAACCTTTTTTCGGTTGGGTTCCAATTTCCCCAAACTCAGTGTTCGGAATCCTCTTTGTCTACGTGTTTAAGATGAAAAGAACAAAAACACGAAAGGTTGGAAATGTTGCAAATCCATTTCACTGCATTGAGGCTGCTGAGGCATGGTTGACCACAAATCTGGAAAGAAATCTCATGCAAAAAAGGGGAGAAAGTCTTTCATCAGCATCGGTTTTTTGTTCGTCGGTGAGCCACGAAAAAACCATCTATATACCATTTTCCATTGAATCCTGGTGGGTTGATAGGGATCCTTATCATCCTTATGATCCTTGGTGTATGAAATCATCCCTATATAACTGCATGGTATTACGGTATGATGCCCAAAAAAAACAACCCAACCAGCCAGGAACCAGGGGCCCCTGGTTTCATTGGTGTGAGTCCTCTTCATTCTTGTCGCTGGGAGGGTGACTTGGATCTCCAAAAGAAAGGAAAATTTTCCAATCAAACCAACGTCCAGCCACAGTAGTAAGCCCACTACCAGGAAGATGTAGTTCATGCACATGGTGGGTCCTGCTTTAAAAAACCAAACAAAAAAATGGGGAGTTTAGGAAACATGAAATGAAGTTCGTAATTATATGATTGATGGGATTTAATTGGGTACAGTAGCTACTGGTAGTTACTTGATACTTGGTAGGTTTCTGTCAGTTGGGCCACGGCTCCCAGATTCCATTCGCTTTTTGTGCAGGTAGAACACAAATTGTGACTGTCGACCAAACCTGGCGGAATTACAGCACTCTCCCTGAAACGAACAGTAACATACTGTTGACAGAAAGCGAGAAATCCGGTAAACTCACCGGTTGAGGTTGGTAGTTACCCATTATTTACAAGGTTTGTACCAGTACATCCCAGGTGGCTGGTCGGATTTCTAAACCATCAAGCGAAAATGGAAGACGATCCTTTCCTTTTGGATGGCCTATCTTTACAGGTGCGAACTCTTAGTTTCAAGGAGGGTAAGTGTCGTCAAACCGCCAAATTTTCCTGGCAAATGTTCAGCCACAATGATGGCAGCTTGCAAAAAATTTGGTTCACATGGAGCCTGCTGTTGGAACTGCAAATGATGATGAGGAGAGGGAGAGGGAGAAGAAGATGATGATAATGATGATAATGAGGATGACGATGACAATGACGATGACGATGACGATGATGATGACGATGCCGATGACCATGACGATGACGATGACGATGCCGATGCCGATGATGATGATGATGATGATGATGATGATGATGATGATGATGATGATGATGATGATGACGATGACGATGACGATGCCGATGCGATGCGATGCGATGATGATGATGATGATGATGATGATGATGATGATGATGATGATGATGATGATGACGATGCCGATGCCGATGCCGATGCCGATGATGATGATGATGATGATAATGATGATGATGATGATGATGATGATGATGATGATGATGGTGATGATGATGATGATGATGATGATGATGATGATGATGGTGATGATGATGATAATGAAGATGATGTGAAGATGATGTGAAGATGTTGATGATATTGATGGCTTTTCAGTGAGGGTTCCGAGAAATTGATGTTGTGTTTTTTTCAGAGAACGCAAAGGTTCTGATTCGTACTGCTTCTCCCCAATGAAATACATTGAGCCCAGGTTTTTAAACACTAATTAAATACAGTTTCAAAACCCCTATGAAAAACCTTCATGTGTATTGTGTACCATGGCCATCCATGAGCTGTGCGCCTGGTGGTTACTTGGTAGTTACTTGCCAGTGATATGGTAGTTGCTTCCCTAGTATTTACAGAGCTTTTACGAATCATTCTATGGCCTAAAAGACAAAGGGACCGTCCTCGTGGCTTGTTTTTGGGAGAAGGTGAGTCATGAATATAACAAACACACCGCTTTTCCAATCAGTATAATATCTAAAAATCCGTATTCTCCCACTATTCTTGGTGCTTTCTCCAAAATCTCCTGGAGATTTTGCAATCTAAAACAAACATTCTGCCGTTTGATCATATTCAAATCAAGTTGTACTAGTAGCTAGTACCTAACCAAGATACAACAGTTTCACACTTTTTGCAATCTCGTACCACCAAAAAAACAACGAGCTAAAAAAAGAACTTCTGAAAAAACAAACATCTATAGGTGATTGATTCTTCACTTCCAAATCAGTGATTCATGCCGGTATGCCAAAAGGCCAACCCCAATATTCTTGCAGATGAATCATCTCCCTTTTGTTGGGAGGAGGGGGAAGCAACTGGGTAAGGGAAAACTCCCACGCATTACGATCGAGTCTTAAAGCCCTCAAGGAACTGTTGCCACAAAAAATGCCATCCAAAATGCTGGCGATGGGGAAGGAACCCAACTGGCTGCAGGTTGAAAATTCTTTGAGTGTTTTCGACTTTCTGATGCTATTGACCCCTTTTTTTCGGGGGGTTTACTTACGGTAAGGTCCTCCAACCATCAACCACGCAACCAAGGCTGTCCCAGATTCATCTTCACGTACCGGAGCTAAGGCTAGGCTGAGGTTCAAGATGATACCTCGACTAAATAACATCCAATCAGCTACAAAGTGAGCCCAAAAACCAGCTACCCGTACAAGCTAGCGGCCGTTATAGGGGGGTGATTTCACCCCTGTTACAGTATACCATTTGTAAGGCAATTGATAGGGGTTATAAATAACTCCAATTATAGCTAATAGGGGCCTATCTTATACTTATATTATATTGGTTTGTTTTCAAGCGTGGGCAACCTATTTTCCGAAACCCCCAATAACCCCAAAATTTGCGAGAACTTTTTATCACGTGTCCAAAACATGGCAGGATTTGTCCCAGGAATCATCTGAAAAAAAAAACAAAACTGGAAACACAAGTTGTTGTTTCTACTGGTCAGTATCCCAAATTCCAAGCAAGGGGGGTTGCAAAAAAATGGTCCAATGCATAGCAGGCATTCGAAGAGATTCCGTTGGTAGACACTCCCCCACACGAGCAGCAAAAACCTCCGAAAATAGGCCATCCCAAGAGAAAATTTCATCTTTCAAGCATTCACTTTCAGGGGCCGTTGCTGTTATTTTCCGGGAGGTTATTGAATTTCAAAATGCTGAAACCAATCAAACAATGGAAAAAATTGTCATATTGTTTCGTGGTTGGTGGTTGTTTTCTGGCCTATTCTAAAGATATCCTTTTGTCGGAATCCCTTTCCAGTCCCAGGGCTCGCAGGATGCCAATCAACCCGTGGTTGAACCAACAACAAATGAGAAAAAACAACTGGAGATGTCAACGGGTCAACCATCAAATCTGGTTGGTGCTTTTAAGACATCTAATATCTATTAACTATCCTGTCAAATGCCATGCTGTGTAAGTATATAAAAAAATATATACATATGTGTATAAAATCTGGACCAAAAGGAAATAGATAAACTATTGATTATCTTTCCCAATTTATAAACAGGGGGTATGTATTGGCTTCTCTAGCAGCAGTGTATGATATTTTTGTATGTCATGTATATCTGTCGGACCCCGCCCCCTTCCTGTAAGAGTCCCAAAGGATGGTTGATGGTCAAAAGAAAGTGTGGTGTTTCCAAGCTTCTTTCAGTGGTTTCGGCAGTGTTGGATAGTTTCAGGTCTCGTTCATTGATTGCTTGAGTTCTTTCGAGAAATTCTGCAAAGCGCAGTGAAACCTAGGGCCTTTTCCGGGAAATACACCCACGAAAACAGTGGTTGGAAAGCTGTTGGAACTTCAAGGGTGTTTTCAATTGGGAAGTGTGAAATCACCCGAAACCCAAGCCTTTTGGGTTGGGTGTCCAATTGCTTTTTTGGGGGGGGTGGGTATTTTTTCGGTGAGTAGCTGTAGATTCTCCATGATGACATGAAACAGAAACAACATCGCAGTAGAAGGACATGCTAGGCCCAAAAACTTTCTATAGGATTTTTAGCCTTCCAAGCCATCACAAATTCCAGTGAGCAAATTCATGTTCCAAGAACCATTCACCATTGTATGTGCCAGGGTTTATCAACTCCTTGCGTTGGGGATGGCTCTCCCATTTTTAAGGGAAAATCCTTATAACTGGTATTTTTATCCCAGATTTCATGACGGGAATTCTTACTATAGGTAGTATATAAACTTATAAACCATTCTAAACCCCTACTTATGGCCATCAAAACCCCACAGAAACCAGAATTTCTCAGAAATCTCCAACGAACGGACCCACCGTCAAAACACGGACCCCGAAAAAAACCTGAATATCTAATAGCTCGATCAAGCCCCGTAGGTGAAACTTGATGATATTCAACTCCTGTAAACTAACATAGCCATGGAAAACCCCACCATTTTGGAGGGTATTTACCAGAACAAAAATGGTGATTTTCAGGGAATTTTCAGATTTGTTGAAGCTCAGATACTCCAAAGTAACGAGGCCATGATGAAGGAACCCGCAAGGCTACCAATATATTCACTGGACTGGGACCAGCGATACTGATCGCCTGTCCTCAAAGCTTTGGAGCTTTTTTTTGCCACCAAAATAAGGAAAAAACAAGACACCCTGGAAAATGAACATGTTGAACACCAAGTCATGGAGGTGGATGATTCAGATGATTTTCCGAATTTCACGAAAAGAGGTGGATTTTAAGCCAGAGATTTTTAGAAGTTTTTAGCCCTTCATTTTCAGGACTTTCCATGCAGATCGTTGCGTTGACAAAGGAGAAATCCAAGACTCCTTCGGGCTGAAAGATGAATTTTGGCATTGAGAAAGTACTCACTCCAAAACAGAGTTTGAAAATCAGCTGGGATTGGTTCCCTCAAGCATTTGTGTGCAATTGTTGTGGCAAATATTTCAAGATTCCGGATACCCTTCTCAAAAATCCCCTGAAAAACTTTACGAAAACCATACCCAAAAAATGTGTTTTTCCGATATTCTTGAAACCATCCCCATCAGTTCCCCCCTATTTTTGTCAACGAATTCTACAAGGCCACTCCATTTGTAGGGGTTATAACTCCAGTTATCCATTTATAGGGCTTATAAGTCCATTTATAACTAGTAGTAAGGGCTCCGTGGTTTTCCAGAAATTCTCGCTGAAAATTCAGGTTTGGAAAACTCCCAAACGTTTCGCCCGAAATTCACATCCCCAAAGAAACACCAAAAATCTTCCCCGGAAAAACTGAGAAGTTTTATGTACAAAGGGGGGACTAACATATCCAGTATCCCATTGTTGCATAGCTGGGAAGATGATTTGCCTCATGGGATATGTGATCCTTCCCAAAAAAGGTAGCCCAAGTGGCTGTAACATGAAGGCTCGGGCATATTCCATGGGAAAGTCCACACTGGTGAAGGCCACCACTGTCTGAACATCCTGGAGGAAAAACAAAGTTTTTTGGGGGGTAAAAGATCGGAAAAATCCAATGTTTGGGCAATCTATTTTTCATCCTGAACCTAAATTAAGGCCATTTTGGGTAGGATTCCCTTACTAAACAACAATTTAAGGTGACCTCGGCTGAGGTCGCTATAAATTGCCTAGTCAAATGGAAAATGTGAGTACCCTTGGGGGAGTAACCTACTATATGTGGGCTTTATAGGGCATATGGTTTGGATCTGAATATATATATATACATATATATATATATCCAAGGATGCAATCGTGGCAAAGGTTTACTTCCGGATTCCCGGTCGCTTGAAAGATACAATGCCACTAAAGATTTGGGCCATGTTCTCCTGATGGTTGGAGCAATTTCACCATGACTAAAAAGGTGATTACACCCCCCACAAAACTCCTTCGTGGCAGCTGAAATAGACCCCTGGAATTAGCATTAAAAAAGGGTGCGAAAGCAAAAGCAGCAACAAAACCAACAAAAAAACACAACAAAAATCAAAAAATACACCCCAGAAATCTAACATAGATACCAAAAATTGCCATATTTTAAAGGAGTCACCTTTTCCAAACCATCGACGCCTCTGCATGACACAAGGGTCATAACGCTTCCCCCCAACACCTTTGGTAGGGTAGAAGAGCCCTGAAACTTCAAATGACGTGAAATTTTGGGTATCCATGTTAGTTTTCGGGCATGTAATTCCAAAAGGAAATAGCCCTCCAAATAAAATTCATGAAACCACCAACGAGAAAATATCTTCGAAACCAACAAAAACATCACCAAAAAAGAGACGGTGGATGAGGTTTCTTTAGTGAAACCGCGTCAATCTCAGAACCCAAATGTTGGTACCTAGAATCCACCAAGCTTTCAAGACCTCCTTGGGCCGGATTCCAACCACAACGACAACAACCAAACCCCCCCAACCCCCTAGCGTACCCCCCAGACATAGCCAGCCTTATTAGAGTAAGGGCTTATGAAAACCCATGGGATGAAAATTAAACCTTATTTCTCAAGGGGGTACATTAGGGGGGTTGATTGACTAGCCATAACACAGCACTCCTTATCACTGATACAAGATATATGTTCACTGGGTGACTCGGAATTGCCAGGATATCTCTCAGCCATTGTGGTGCGCAAGAACTGTTCAATGTCGAAGTAGATATTGGGTCGAACCATCTTGGTGAAATTGAAATACTCTTCCTCGGAAGAAAAAGATGCAAAATCAGCTGAGCCACGAAAAGAAAACGGCCTTACTTTCCATGAAATACTGGTTGTTTGATAGGGATCCTTATAATTTGGTCAAAAATCAATCCCCACATAGCCTTAGCTGTGAAGTTTTTCATCCCCCTAAACAACTAGAGGCCTTTTTTTTCATTGCCCCCCGCTGGGTTTGGGAGCCGAGTTGATGATTTTCTAAAAAAAATATGACCTTTTTGGGATGGTGAGTTCTAATGACCTTTTACGTGTGTTTTTGTTTGTGACCTCCAATTAGGGGATTACAAAAAAAGGTCACGGATTTTTCAAAAAAAATGGTGGTTGATGTTTGGGCTATGGCTGCTATTACTAGATAAATAGACCAGCCAGCAGGTCTAACGGAGTGGATCTTCCCAGATTGAAGGTGGGAGCCCCCAAAGGGATTTTTGTTTTCGTTGAAGCTGGACTTTGACCGGATCACCCCCTTGCACAAACACGCAACTTTGCTGAGATTCGGAATAAAGAAAGGATATCCAAATTGATGGGCCTAGAAATTCCACGACCATTTTGCAGCTGCCGAAATCACCTCTCGAAAACTAACAGATGTTGATACCCCCAAAAAGATGGGCCGAAAGGAACATGGTCAACGCCTCCGGCTTCAAATATGGCGGAATATGTTGGGTATCTATGTGAAATTTCGGGGGAGTGTATATTTTGAAGTCCAGTATCTTTCAGGTATGAACTTGAAGTTCATGAAAAGTATATTAATATAACCAGAGTTTCTGGGGAGATATTCACAAAGAAAAACATCTTTCAGGTGATTCAATCCGTGACCAATTTGAAAATTCCCTAGAGGTCAATTCTGGGGAGATCTTCCTCATCGTTTTCACCATCCCAAAAAAGGTCGCCAGCTTCCGAGTAGTTTCGGAACCAAATCCCGATTTTAAAACTCTGGACTTTCTCCCGGTGAAATCTTTTGATTTACCATGTGATGTGGAAAAATGGATCAACTTTACCCTGGGTTTTGGGCAAATGTTCTATGACTATTTCCCAAATCTAAAAATCTAAGGAAATTGTGGGGATTCCCGGATTCCCATCATCACCATTTGGGGGAATTCCCAACCGGCGGTTCGGTTTTTAGTCGTGGTGAAAAGTGCTGCAGATTGAACTGAGACCTATTGACCTGAGACCTGAACTTCATCGACCGTTTGTTGAAGCCGCATTTCAATTCAGCAAGATTTCAGCATGGCAAATCAGAATTTAATCTGAAAAATACTTTTCTCAATCTCCAGGAAATCAAACTTCATAAAACTAAAGCTTCAGATACATATATGGTGGATATGATTTTTTGGGTGGGTTTTCTAAGTCTTGAGTCTTTAAAAACCATGTCCATGTTTTCCAAGTACTGTTTTTCACAGCACAAAAAAAATCCACAAAAAAAAAAACACTCACCAACGTTCGATGGACCGAAGCTTCGCTATGTTTTCCAATATCCTCTGTCTTGAAGACATCAATCACCAAGGTTCTGAACTCCTGCTCTGAAAAAAAAAAGTTGAAAAAAAAAAGTGTTTTTTTTTGGAACTCCTGTTCCTTTTAGAGCTGCATGTGTTGTAAAATTACGGTAGCCAACCTCCTTTTTTCGGGGTCTTTTTGATAGAACTTGTTCTCTGTTATTGACGTTCATGTTCAATGTTGCCATCGACAGTTGCGCTGTTCATAAAGAAGTTGTCGTTCCTTTCATGGACTATTTATCCTTTATCTAGTGGACGTCTTACCAAAATCCCTATCTTTATGTAGGTCCATTTCTTCTGTGATGATGTACTGTAAGCCTTGTTCTGAAGTGATCTTCTTGTAAAAGTAGATTTGTTTTATCTAAAACCAAAACAACAATGACCAATTTTATAAAATCGTCTTTCTTTATAGCCTTCCCCTAATGAAGTAGTCTTTGATTCCTCCAATGTTGACTCCGAAAGTATCAGCAGCACCCTTGGATAGCTAGAGGAAACACCTATGGTTTCGAAAACATATAAATCAATCTTTTTTAGGAAGGCCCTGTTTGAAGAAATCAAAGCAAGCACCCCTTCGCAGCCAAATTTTTTGGACTGTCTTTTAAATCGCCTGGCTTTTGCAAAACATGCTGCGAAAATCTGCATAGATCATCTGTTCACTACCAGGTGCTACCATGTATTGCAATCCAAAGACAAAGGACAATGCCAGTGCTGCTACCACACCACCCAAAGTGTTGATACCGTCCTCATCTGAAGCTTCCAAACCGAACTAATATGCCCAAAGTCAGCAGGTTATAATTATAAACTGGGTGAAATAACCCCTAAGGTTATAAGCCCAGTTACCCAATTATAAGGCCATTTATAGGGGTTATAACTCCATTTACAACTAGTGCGGGGCCCACCTTGTAACTAATAATATGACGCTTTAATATAGTATCCAAAAAAATGGAGCAAAATGACCATTTTTAAAGGCTTCTTAGGACGTTAGTATCCAACTAGATGGTCATGGTCATACTGTTGATGGTTCAGAAATCCGGCGATCGCCACCTGGGATGTATAAAACCCTGTACATAATGGGAACTACCAAGCTCAACTGGTGAGTTTACCGGATTTCTGAACCATCAACAGTAGGTCCATAGCATCCATATGATACACAAATGGCCCATCCAGGTTGGTTTTAACCAATTTCTTCATCCAACTTGAAAACTTGAAGCCCCCCAATCTTATATTGGCAAAAACCCACCCTAACCATAGCCAGCGAGCCATAGGTTAGCCCCCTCTACATAGCTGACGTCGTAAGGTACTGTATGTAGGTGTGAATGTGTGTGTGTGTGTATGTGTGCGTTGTTATTGTTGGATAAGCACTACCTAGAAAGCAAATGACCCCCTTGTTTTGTTTGGAATTGTGGCCTTTTGGGGGGTTGACCTGAAAAAGAATAGAGGTCACTGGGGCTCTAAGTGTGTATATATATATATACATATTATATAATTAATCCATACATTACAGTGATTTTTTCGCAGTTTTTTCCGGAAAACCTATTCCCACCCAAAGAGCACCTTAAAAACTGGATTCCAATCATTCGAGGTGACTTTGCTGGGGAAACTCCATCTTTTTTCAGGCTTTCCCCGATGAATGTTGTCCGTATATGAACATCACTTCTACCAAAAAAAAATCCTATACATCCATTTAGATCACTTATGGTTCTATAAATTCTATAAAGATGAAAATGTCTTTATTCAAAAGAATATATTTTTTTCGTATGAACATCATGCGATTGTGGCCTTTTTAATGGTGACCCGTGACCCCTGACCCGGGTTGTTGGGTGACGCAACGGATCGGGGCAATCCAACAGGTCACGGTTTTGAAGCCATTTTGGGGGTGATGTTTGCAATTTGAAACCATAAAAAAAATGGTTTCATTTATCGCAAACCCGGTAAATTTCCACAATGTGGCTAAATAAAAAACCTAAGCAGGTTTCCTTTACTACAGCATTTTTCAGGGGCCATGAGCCGTGATTATATTGTAGTTGTTCCTTCTACTTTCCAACATTCAACAGGTCAATGGGTCAATTTTGTGATCATTCCCAAAGTCCCCATTTTTTAGGGATCCCCTTTTGAAGAAGATTCCGAGTTTTCCTGGTTGGTATTCTTCAAAACCGAAATTCCCAAAACACTAACCACGGATACGCCGCGTTTCTTTTTCCGGTGGCTTTTTTTTGGTACCCGGCAAAAAATGCCGGAAAATCCGTTTTTTAACGGGGGTTTTTGGGGTTTTTGCAGAATTCCAGGGGGAAGCTTCTTTAGACCATTTTTTGGAGGTGGCAAGGCGGGTGTTCGAAACAAAAATCTTCCCAACTGACAACCACAACTCGGTGGTGAAATGGATCAACTTGAGATGCCAGGTGATTCAAGCTGTGGCCTTTTTTATCCCCTAATTGGAGGTGACAAAAAGAAACACCATTCAAAGGTCATGAGAACTCACCATCCCAAAATTTGTCACGGATTTTTCATCACTGGGTGTTTTTTGTTCCACCAAAGTGTCAATCTCATCGGCATTGTGGCCACCCCAAATAGAAGAGGCTTTTGCCTTCTCCACCCACTTACTGACCTGGCATGGGAGTTCTCCACCGTTTTGTCTTGACCTAAAAAGGTCGTGGGGTGTTCTTTTGTTGGCCACCGGGGGATGGTGCAAGCCGTAAGCGTCAAGCAAGTCAACAACTTCAAGGTCCACCAAAAAAAAAACAACACAACAACTGTAACACGATTTTCATGGCAAAAAACCGGCGTGATTTTTTAACGACCTTTTTTGGTACTTGGTGAAGTTATGTGACCCCGAAGCGACCAGAGGTTGTCGTTTTCAGTGACCCTCCAAGGTTTGGGGAAAGGGTCATGTGAGTTGAATCATCCGATGGAAAACCCTATTTTGTACACATCCGGAAATGTTTAACTGTTTAACCTGCAGATTTTACCGACAAATATTTGGACACCCATGGGTTCTTTGGGAACCCAAATGACCCTTGTTTTGATTGGAAAAGGCCTTGTTTTGAATTCAAAAACAGGGGACAGTTGGGTTCTAGTTCCAGCCGGCGCCGTAGGATTTTCGGGTATCGATTATGCATTCCTTCAGTTTTTTTCGGTGGGTTAAACCCACATCCCTGGCTTCATCTTCATCAGTGAAAGTTCTCACGCCCAATGGCTGTCTGGAAATGCCGGATTTTCCAAAACCCCCACGCCTTCTTCGCTTTCTCAGTGCTGGATTTAGCTTTGCGACGACCAAAAAGTCCCATGCTCTTCACGGGAAGTCGACCAAAATACTGAGGGCTTTTGCGTCCGGCTCGAACCAAATCAGATTGAACCCCGCGGTTTCGTGTGTTTTTCACGCAGTCTGCATGGTTTCGTTGTCATATTTTTCTGTCAATGCCCCCAACGCGGGAAAAAAGAAACTCCTGACTTCTCATCTTTTTTTTGAGGAAATTCAAAGACATCAGGAAACATCCCACATGATGAATCATCCCAAAATGAAAAATGAGAACATCTTTGCACTCCTTCATGACAAACAAACAAGTCAAGGATTTGATATGTGCACCTTTTTTGTTCAATTGCCGGCCTTAGGTTTCTCAAGAAATCTGGATACCAATTCTTCATCTTCCTGCAGCAAAAACTAGGCTGCAACCTGAAGCTATCCCGAAATGAAAGGGGAACCATCTTCCATTCTCCTCCATTTGGGACCCTTTTTGACGGATTTTTGGGAAAAAAATCCTCAAAAGTGTGGGGACTCTCTTTGATGGTCAAAAAACCCGTTAAGGTGTTCCAGGTCGTTCAACCTCTTCACAAAAAAACCTGGGGGGGGAACCCGGACACCAATCAGCTGCGGCCACTTTTTGTCGCGAAGATTCAAGATGTGAACTCGATGCCTCCGGTTTTGCTCGAGAGAGATGATACTGTTGATGGTTCAGAAATCCCAAACAACCACCTGGGATGTAAAAAAAACCGGGTAAAATAGTGGGATAAAACTGCCAACCTCAACCGGTGCAGGCCTTTCTTCCGTCAACAGTATCATGGTTTCAACGAACGGTGTTATTTTTTGTGGCGCGTGTTTGCCTGCACTCAAAATATTCTTGTGATCAAAGTATTTGCCTGCACTCAAAAAAATGTGGCTTTTTCAGGGGCATTCCCTCTTACTGGGGTGAGGCTATGTGACGTCTTGAAATATCCAGAGTTTACTGCAAGAATAAAGACAGAATCTTTGTGAGAAACCTCCCGGAATCCATTTCTAGCTGGAGAAATGTGTTTTTTCTCGGCATTTTGTCCAAAAAATGTGCAAAAAAAAAACAGGTACGGAACTTTTCAAAACTGGTGATATACCACGCAATCGAATTCCCATGAAAAATTTGTGGCCCTTCCCCCCTTCACCAAATGGGTCAGGAGTACATCCAATACCTGGTGATTCAATCCGTGACCTTTTTGGGATGGTGAGTTCTCAGAGGTTGTTGGTGACCTCCACCTAGGGGATCGAAAATGTCACTTTTTTTAATCCCCTAATCTATAGAGTTTGGAGGCAACTAGCCGACTAGCCCTTAACAAGAATATATCACTGACCATTCACAGTGCCCCCTCAAAACAAAGAACCAACATCTTGGCAGAATCTTTGCACATTCAAGCAAAACCCCCCAAATCGATAGGACATTAGCACGCAAACATGTCCAGAATAGATCTTGTGTCCTAGACCTTTTAGGAACAAAAAAGGAAATACTTCGTAGAAAACAAAGGTTGCAACATTTTCATGAAAAAGGCCTCAACAAAAAAACGACACTTCACATTTCCACCAGAATCTCCAGCGGAGTTCCCTCACCTCAGTATCCAACAAATTTGCCCCAGGCTGCACAGTGCTCGGCAGTCAATGACAAAGCCACGTTCTCTGTTGAGCTCAAAGTAGCTGGGAAAATGTCCTCAATTTGGGTGTTTCCGAAAATAGTGGTACCCCCAAATCATCCATTTTAATAGGGTTTTCCATTATAAACCATCCATTTTGGGGTACCCCGATTTTTGGAAACACCTATGTTTTTTTGTCGTGTTTTCGCATCAAAAAAAAACATGTTGCCTCAAGAAAAAAACCGAGGGTTTGGTTCTCATGGAAAGGGATACTGTACCCAGTTGCGGGGGGGGCTTCTCGCCACCAACTTTTCATTCACCACCTCGGGGATTTGAATATTTCCAACAGATAGGTTTTCCTCCAGCGGATGGATCCTATCCATTCACCTACTGTTGATGCTTCAGAAATCCGGTAAACTCACTCACCAGTTGAGAGGTAGTTGAAATCCCATTATTTACAGGGTTTTATACATCCCAGGTGGTGCAGGATTTCTTCCATCAACCATTTACCCCAGCAAGGTAGAGTGAGTCAAGTGCCAGTGACTTTGGTGCAGCCTTGCTACTGGAAAAACCCGCAAATTTCTGTGGAAATGGCGGTAGGAGTCTTTCCATTAAACCTAGTCTAGTTGCTCACAACTTCCATTTTCACTGGGGACATAGCTGGGGATCAACTCAAAAACCAGCTGCAAAAGTCAGACAAATCTTCGATGGGAGTCGCATCACCCCCCGAGATATCAAAATAGCTGGACACGTTTCAAATCCCCTATTCGTTGAGCCCTGAACAACAACAACAACAACAACAACAACAACAACAACAACAACAACAACAACAACAACAACAACAACAAAAGGTCATGCCAACTTCATCCAAGTTGTCTTCAGATACGAAGCTTAAGAAGCGTTCCCTGTAGGTTTGTGGTGGTTGGGCTGAAATCTCTCGCATGAAACCACCACGTACTAAGTATTCACCACTGGTTTTAGTACCAAACCTCTTCCTTGGTCGGGGGTCGGGTGGTTGGATGGACAAGGTGACGAAGGGCATGTTAGTTAACATGGCTGACCCGGAAAATCCTTATTTTTCAATAGGGAATACCATCTTCAGAAGGTCCTTTTTTCTATTGCCATGGTTAGTTTACCAAAGGGTTCGTAAATGTCTAAAGCCTAAGCATTCAACAACAAAAAAGGTCCATCTTAGCTACAAGTCCCAGCAACATCTACTCTGAACATGCTTGAAAATGTGGAGATTTCCCATCATCACAAAAAAAAAAATGTCCCTCTTCGCTAAGTCGAGCCATACAACTCCACCAGTAGCCCCACAGGTCAAAAAAAAGATCATGTTGAAATCCTGACCTTTGAAATCCACAAAAAAACAGGCGGGCCCCGTCATCCTTCGGTATTTCCCTTAAAAAGAAGTTTTGAAAAAGAAAGCACACCAACTTTTGACGTCGTCCTCCTTTTACAAACTCACGAAAAATCCTGAAATCCGACACAAGGACCGGACCGACAATCCAGGAATCCTTCCAGAAAAAAAATGGTTTTTGCCCAGCAACAAGAAGTCGATGAGGCCAAAACAAGAGAAGTAAAGCTTCAAGTCCTTTGTCAGAACTCCACTGCAACCATGTCCAAAGCTTGGCTCTTTTGGTTTGTCGCCATCACAATAGAAGTCCTGCCGTGTGGTTTTTTGTTGGTTGGAAGATACAACTTTTTGTTGGGCAGTGATAAAGTCGAATAAACAGGGGGCACATCCTTTTGTCAACTTCGTTTGCAACTCCAAAAAAAATGGGAAAAATCCCTTTGCCAGCTGGTTGGCTTTTATCCTCAGTTTCGTTCAGATGTGACACCCACTAACCTAGACAATGCACGATGTTTTTTCCGAGGAAATCCATCAAAAGCACCATGCCTTTACCTTTGTTCTGGATGCAATTTCCTGGGTTTTCCCCGATTACAACTCGGGTGATTTGTAAGAATACACTGTATACTGGAGTGAAATATCACATTTGTTGACCCCAAAAAACAACTCACCCATGTTTTCCCATGACATCGACATCGATTTTAATTTTCTTTATTGAGGTCGGTATGTAACATACGAATCTTTTTTGAAGCAATTGAGCAGTGAAAAAAAACGAGTTGTTTCGGGTATATAGCGGATTATATCACCCAGCTATGTGAGGAATATTTACAAAACATTCCAAGGATCCCATTAAACAACCAGTATTTCATGGAAAGGCTCCGGCCCAATTGCTTTCATATACCAAGCCTACAGGAAGGGTGGAAATCCCTTGTTGTAAGTGTCATTCATCACCCCGGCCCAAGCGTACCCCCTAAAGTTGAACAGCAAAAACCCCTGAAAAATGGTGGTCTTCCGGACGATCCGGCTTCCTATTGGATTTCGGGAACTTTTCAGGGCGAACTGTTTTTCACTTCGGGTGAGGTTTTTTGGGGGAAAAGCCAGGAATTTGAATCCCCGCATCCACCAATCCAACAGTGTTTTCAGGGGGCCCCATTAGTCTATGCAAAAAACTCAAGAGTTTCACCATCACAATGAGGCAAGTGGGACAACTGGGGGCAAAGGTAGCCAGGCTCCTATCAAATGGATAGGATGTGGGTCGTGTTGGGCGAGCACCCCTAAATTTGTGCCACTATGTACCTGAAACCCAAATGACCCGTGTTTTTGATTGGAAAGGGCCTTCTCTTGGAAGGTTTAATTTTCAAAATAGAGGACAAACAGGTTCCAGGTACCTAAAACATAAAGGTTATATAGGGCACAAGAGGTAATATTTAGGGAACACATTGCTAGGGTACTCGGTACTCTTTGAAGGGTACCCACATTTTCCCTTTGATCCGAACCATCATTCTAGTAGGGTCTACACACATTCTACATACCAGAAAAAGGCGGCAAAGGCCCTCTTGTTAGTGGGGAATTTTCGCCTATTTGAGGTGCAACACTCCGCTGAATGAAGGTTATTTTCGCTTGGTTCCCGTATCAACCATCCTCTGGGAATAAAATTTGGCACCAAACTAAAATTCACTCAGAAAATGCCCATGAAAGCTCATCTGAGAGATGTTATTCTCAGCCATCAAAATATCATTCCGCTATTTCAAGTGAACCATACTTGAATGTGATCACCAAACTCTTCTGGTTTCAACCCATTTGAAAAGTACTAGTCAAACTGGATCATCTTTTCAGGTAGGGGTGAAAATAAAAAATGTTTGAAACCACCACCTAGTCTTGTAAGTAAAAAAAGCACTTCTAGGTCTCCAAATTTCTTGAAGACTTTCCAAAGTGTTTAGGAAGAGGATTCAATCCATGAGTTGTTGTTCGCCGGATGTTTTTTTCGCAAAGGGTATTGTTTTGCTTCAAAAAACAACCCCCCAGGAAAAGGTAGAAACTTGGTGAAAAAAGAAGCGGAAAAAGTAACGGCATCTGCCTCACTAATCTGGAAAAAAAACCTGGAAGAATTTGCACTTTGGAGCTGTTTGTCACCTATAAAACTAAAAATAAAACCAGCACCTACTACCACCCACCTACTACCACCCATTCCCATCCATCTAGAGTCAGTCACGTCCTTGATGCTTCCAAAATGAGGTCCACCACTGAAGGCGATCTCACCACAGGCACCGGAAGGATGACATAACTTTGTCATGCACCTAGCGTGGAGAAAAAAGGTTGAACGGATCTGTTTCCTTGTGCTGCACATCCATGGGCCTAAACCGTCGGGATTTTTTTTGTCGGTGCCTTTTGGTTTTGAAAACAGTGAAGAGACCCAGTTTTTTCAAGTTGGAAGAGATTCACAACGATGGTCCGGATGTTGTCCGACGGGTGCTTTTTGTTTTGGGGGGGTTGGGATATGCTTCAGATTCCTTTCCACGAACCAAACTCCAGCAAATTCCCCTCCAAAATGTGTTTAAGAAAAAAAAACTCATTCGCCATCCGCCAAAACTGGGCTTCCCTTACGTTTGATCATGACCACAAGGCCGCAAATCGTATTCTAGATAACCCAGCACCAATGAGTAGTCAATGGTTTTCTTCCGTGCCAGGAGCGAGGTATCGCTCTTTAAGGCTTTCAAGACCTGCAGCTTTGCTTCGTTTGATGTGCCTGGTTGCTACTCGTTACTCTTGGGTAAGATATTTCTTTTTTTGGGGGGATTTCAAGTCACTCATACCTTCAAATCAATTTGCAAAGATATTGGAATGTAGTCCCCAAAAAAGGAATACACACTTCGTGAGTGGGAATAATAATGATACACATGAATGTGGAAGGTGTCATGTGGACTCTGATAGTGGGATCACAAGACAACTAAACTGAAAAATACCTGGTGATTCAATCCGTGACCTTTTTGGGATGGTGAGTTCACGTGACCTTTGAAGGGGTGAAAATCGTGACCTCCAATGAGTATAAAAAGAGACACGGCTGGAATCACGCTGCTAGAAGCTATATTAGCACTTTTCCTGAAACTACCAGCTCGCCCTTCTTACCCTTTTGGAAAGGTTCCCTTATTACGGCTCACATGTGCATTTTTTGGGTGGGGTAACCAAAAAAAAACACCATTTCACTGAAGGTTAGCCCCCGATCTTCGCCAACCAAAAATTCCATGCAAATGTCAAGGCGTCATGAGTCATTCAAACCAAGCAATTTCTACATTCTTGGGTTTAAAAAAACGCGGATGTCATACTGTTGATGGTTCAGAAATCCGGCGAGAAACCCACGTGGAATGTATAAAAATATTGTAAATCATGGGATAAACTACTTATCAACTGGTACCGGATTTCTTCCATCAAAAAGTATAGCTTCTTCAAAAACATTTTGTTGAGGAAAAAAACATCTACAAACCACACCAAGGTTTTGTCACTTCCTTGTTTCTGTTCACGCCTTTTGAACAATTTCCCAAGCAGTTTTTCAACAAGAGGGTGACAGTCATTGAAGCTGATGGTTTTATTCGTATCCATTGTGCCCGCTTCCTGAAAACGCCATTCATGTAGATGGTTCCCTGGTACGATCCCAGCAAAAATTCCAGCAAACAAAACACAAACCGAACAAAGGGATCGATTCCCAACCCATGTGCCACATTGAAAATAAGGAGCAGGTTTATACTTTCCAGAAGACTAACGGCTGGAACCTGAGAATCACCCCGAAATGAAAAGGAGAATCATCTGAACCAAACCTGCGTTTTTAGAACTTCAAAATGTTCATTTTTGGTGCTTCAAAATCCATTCCGCCAGCTCAATCTCACCTGTTCACGCTGCGAAGATGTCAGAACTAAACCCCTGTGGTTGTCCAACCAGTCCTCGCGAGGAGTCAACCAAAAAAAATGACACCAAGCCAAACGAAACGTTTTTGTCCAGGGAAAATTTAAAACCAAAACTATCATACACGTTACATTGTGGGTAATTCACTAATTTACTGTCCCTGAAACAACAAACAGCGAGTTTACAGCTAAAAAATTCACTGCTTGGAAGATGATGTTTTTGCCTTTTGGAGACAATTTCGGCCTATTTTCAGGGGTGAACTTGCTGTTGGTTTCAGGGAGTGTCATGATAAATCTGGCTTGACTTCACATGATTTACCTACTCACAGATCTCAAAAAGATATCTGGAAAGATGCCTTGTGACTAGCTATCAGGGAATCCTCTGAGGCCTCCTTTCTGTTAATAGGAAATGGGAAACTTCTAACCAAGGAGGACCTAATGGGGGAGAATGGAAATTAACACAACCCTATTGCCAGAACGATCTTCAGAAAGCTTGATCTTATGTCCTATCAAATTTGTTCAACAGGCAAGAAAACAAGCAAAGGTAATATTATAAATAGTTTTCTCCAAATCAAAAGCATAGCCAAGCCTTCAGTGGATTGGGGGGCCTTGTTGCTTCAATTCTTTAACCCCATTCAACCCGATCATATGGCGGAACAAAGGCAAAAAAGATCAATCCGCCATTTGTGAGTTTGCTTTTTCTTTGAGGGAGCCAACAAAAGAAACCCCTAAGATGTTTGTTTATGTTGCTCCCATCCATGGGGACGTTTATGAATTTACCTAGATGAATTGGTGAGCTTTTATGGGATCAACCACCGTGCACCCCCAACATCAAAAAATAAAACGGGCAATGAACATCACCTGTCAACATCATAAAACAGGTGGATGGATGAAACAATAATGCATTTCTGTGCAGCCAAGAGGTGATGTTTTCAAAGGATTTAAAAAAAAAAAGGATCCATGAAAATTGCAAACCTCTGGAAAAAACCAAACCCTCCATTTTTGCCGGTTTCGCAAAACTTAGGTGGACCCCCCGATTCGACAAAAAAAAACTCAGGATCAACTCAAAAAGGGCGATCCCTAAGGTGCTGGTTGTCAAGCTTTTTACACACATCGGAACCCACCGGATCTTTGTTCGCGCTAGAAACCCAAAAAAAAACAAGTCGCATGCTTGGGGAAGCACTAAAAAGAAAAGATTCTGCTGCAGAACGGACGTTAGATGCAAATGCAAGTAAATATGTTTTTTTTTGCGGTTTTCCTCTTTTTTAACAAAGGGATATGTGAAAAGTGATCGTGACACTGAAGTCCTGAAAGAAAATCACCATCATCACCATCATCATCCATTGCCACTACTGTTGATGGAGGCAATCCTGCACCAGTTATCCCATTATTTACAAGGTTTTATACATCCAAACGGTGGGTTTCTCGCCGGATTTCAACAGCTACCACCACCACGCGACTCATCGGTCTCACCGTCCTGATCCTTCTGCACCGGACTTCCCAGGCCATTTTTCCGACCCACCATGGATCCCTTCAAATCCCACAATATGGGGAACTTCACCTTTTTCAAGCGCTGCGTTTCGGACGCAAGATGGGCCCCTGGAAAAGCCGGTTATAAGTAAGGTGCAATATTTAACTCCATTTTTCTGGGGTTGTAACTTCAGGTACCCAAAATGTCAACAAAAAAAACACACAAAAAACGTTCCCCCAAAAAAAACAGTTTTCTGCTTGGAGGATCACCTGAGTTACGTAAGTGGTTAATTACCATGCTTGGTAAGTCCCTTAAAACCCCTCTAAGTAAGGTTCTTCCCCTCCAAAATGGCCTAAATTCTAGGCTTACAATTGAGGTGACCGACTACTGCTGAGTAACTGAGATGCTCAACCAATCCCATGTTCGAAAAATATGGCGCTTATGCGTCAAATTGAGAAGCATTTCCATAAATGGTAGGGTGAAAATTCCAAAAAAAAATTGGAAGTTGAAAACACCACCTAGTGTTGTTGAGTAACCTTGAGTAAAAGAAGACCTGGTGTTCTTGGGTAACATCCAACGAAGTTTCAGGGAGGGCTATGCATGGATCCATGGACGCTAACATCTAACTCAACTAGGTGGAAATCCCGTTACTATCCCAACATGGACTGATGACTGGTTGTTTCATATAGATTTCCCATCATGATCTTATCACAACCGAGATTATGGGTTCTTACTTCAACTCCCGAAAACACAACAAACTATGGGTTATTTACGTTTTGACCACTACGCATCTTCTTGAGAATCGATTTTAGGCACAGGGAAGTTTCTCACTTTGACAAATAGTGAAACCATTGATATATGTTTATTTCCACTCTTGATGGGTATAGCTTCAATTTATCCTTTAAAAACAAATCTTCAAAAAAACGCCTTTCTTTACCAAAAAAAAACACATCTTTCTCAGAAATTTTCGCACCGCAAATTTTGGGGTCCCACCGCCCGCCACGACTCTCGGGACCGAGCCGCTGGGATCCAGTTATTTCCAATCATCCAAAAGATGCCTTTCTTATCCTCCAACACACCATAGAAACGAATCAACTCACTGTAGGTTGAATTGGCCATCATGTTGTACATGTACCTGTGGAGATTTGCAAAACTGTGGTTTTTTGGGGAAATAAAGAAATTTCCACGTTGATAAAAGGCGGAGCAAAAAAAAACTGGACAAGATCATTTAGAAGGGAAAAAAAACTATGGGGATTTAAATCTCATCCAACCAAATCCCCTCAGGAAAGTGGAAAAAAACACTTCGGGGGTGTCCTCATCATCTGGTATCCATTCAAAGCTTGCGAATCAAATGGGATGCCCCTTTTTGAATGGGAGGGATTTTCATAATCATGGTTCGCGAATCAAGGGTAGCATAATACTCTCCCCCGAAAAAAAATGGGCCCAAACCATGGGGAGGTTTGGTTTTTTTCGCCAAATCAACAGCACGGAAATTGAGGAAAGGCATGAGCACTGATGAAAAGTTCGGACAACATCCTTGAGTTATCTCGAAAAGCAAGGATTACTTATATAACCCATTACTTTTAATTCTCCATTCTTGTAACAAATCCTGGAAAAGCCCCAACAAAATCCTCAAGGATCTATCAGAATCAGATGTTGAAAAAAAGGCCGGCCTTTTGCGCGTGAACGAGGACCCACATGCCAACAAACATCTGATCGAAGAATATGAACAGATGTATGCAAACAACCAACAGATACTGTTGATGGTTCAGAAATCCCAAAGAACCACCGTTTGGATGTATAAAACCCTGTAAATAATGAAGTAAACTACCAAGCTTAAATTGTTTGCAGGATTTCTTCCATCAACACTATCTCTGAATCTTTGAATTCGTCTATCTGTATATTCATAATAAACAAAACTCATATCAAATCATTACAAATTCCTTGCAGATCTAACTAATCTTTGAATTACCCCCGCGAAAACTATATAACATTTTGAACCCAAAGTCATGGAGGTTTGGTTCAAATATGTTTCCTTTTCTGATTCGTGATGTTCCGGTTCCATGTTAAATTTCGGGAGTGTAGAGTATTTACATATTCCATATTCAACACAAATCATTACAAATTCCATCAACAAAATGTGCCTATCTAGATTAGATGTGATATACATATTCCACACTATACGCACACATAAACCATCCAGTTGACTCCAACCCCCCCGTGACACGGTCCGTTTTTCCAGACCTCTTGATGATGTAGCTAAAGGAATTGATATCTTGCGTGGACATTGTCTTGATGATATATTTCCTTGGTCCAAAAAGGACGGTTTCGTGTAAATCCGTTGAAATCTTGAGAGCAACGCTTTGTCAAAGAAAGGCCTCAAATGTTGGAAGCTGTTGGGGATTTACAAGGGTAACAAAAAACTGAAATTTAACAGTTCGTCCCTGAAACATGATGGCTGGAAGACTACTCTCCTTTTGGGATGGTGGCTTTTCAGACTATGTTAAACTTCAGGGGTGTATCTGCGTTTGCACTTCAAGACATGTCTCTTTGCATTCTGGACCTTTCCAAAAACTCACACCTATGAGAGTGAAGTGAAGCTCCAAACAAGATCACGGGTGTTGAACGACTTATGGATGCAAACTGAAAGATGGATGCGATGGCCGTTCGGCATGTGGTCCAATGATGACTTTTAAGGTCTGTTCCACCCCAAAGATCTTTCCTTTTTCAAGGATTATGATGGAACAAGCCGGTTGGTTTCATGAGAATGAATTCCAAAACAAAGAAATACATCAAGACTCCTGGGGAAAAAATTATCCGTGGGGTGTACCCAGTACCCAAAGATTTTCCATGAAAAAAAGGTGTTCCTCAAACAAATCAAAATAATCCGTTGCACTATTCTAGTTCACTTCATTGAAGTCTTCTTCATCGAATCATTTGATTTTGGAAAACTTCAAAATCATATGTGCCAGGGTCTAAACTCCCTTTATTGGGGATGGTCATCCCACCTATAATAGGGAATCCTTATTAACGGGTATATAAACCTGTATTGTTAGGTTCATGACCATCCCCTACTATGTGGAAATAATGGGAGTATAGACCTCAGCACATATATTGGGGTGCATTCTTCCCCTATATGACGCACGCTCGTCAAGCACGACGAGATGACGATGCTGACGTTTTTAGACCTTTGAATCCTTTGTGGTTGAATGGAAGAATTTTTGCACTTGGAAAACCCCCTTCAGTTTTGAGGTCGCAATCATCCGCAAACCCTTACTTCCGATGTCCGACATCTTTTTTGACATCCCTATGAAAAACCCTCGCAAGGCGCCGCTGGGGCTTCCTCCTGGCACCCAACTTAAATGGATATATATGATATAATCATCTACAGTCTCCCTACTCTAGGTGGTGGTTCAACCAACCCGTTTCAAACATGCGCCTTTCAAAATGGGAAACTTCATCTTCCCTCCTCAATTTTCGGGGAAGATAAGTATGATTTTTCTTCCGGATCCCTAATCCAATATGATCATGGCAATCATCCCGTAAGTCGCAAAAAACGGATGCCACCAATGGCCGGTACTCTAAAAATACCATTAGTATACCACCTGATTTTTTTGGTACAAATTCAAGGAAGCAAAATTCACAACTGCATTTTTTTCTTCAACCTCGGGCCAATCTCGTCGGACCAAGGTTCTTGTCTTTGGTGAAAATCATATTGGCACCGCTCTTGCCAGTACCTTCTGTGGCCTCTGCCAAATCGACTTCATTTTCTTTCAGGATCGTCTCCTCAAACCGAAAGGGAAAGGTACCAGCTGCCAGCTATCTGAAAAAACCCCGGTTTTTTTTCGGCAACCCAACCCAAAAGCCCTTCATGATTTTGAAGGGCAAATTATGGGAAAAATCATTTTTAGACATTTCACCTGGTACTCGAAACAACCCATGTTCTTAATGGATGTTTGGTGATTTCCAACAATTGAATCTAAAGATTTGGTTTCATCATCCAACTGCTAGCCAATCCCAATAAAAAAAAGGATGATCTTTTTGAGAGTTCCGGACCTCAACATTACTGGGAAGGCCAAGCATGATTCGAATTTCAGACGTTTCGTTTTTCTTTTTCAACACCCCATCCACCCCATCCAGTTGCCAGCAAACCATATGCAATACAAACAAACATCACCAGCAATTTCAGGCGCAAAAAGGGGCCATCATGTTTGACAAATAAAAACACGTCGATGGGCGATTTGTAAGATCTCAAGAGCATTTTTGTGAAATCTGCTCAACACTTTGATTATAACTGGTCCCTTAATAAGGCCCTCTTAAGCTCTTGTTTCCGAAGGGGGTACGTCACGCGAGGGTGCGTTGACCAGTCATTGTGTGAGTGTGTGTCCAACAACGTCTCCAAGAAACAACCTTACCAAATCCCCCATCATCTCATCAATCAAACTTTAAAAAAACTCCCTTAAAAACGAAGAAAAAACAGAGCAGCCAAAGAACACAAAGTCAATCTTTCAACTGGATGTTTTTTGTTCGGGAATATGTTTGGTGCCTTTGATTGCTGAAATTCACCTATTTTTTCGGTGGATAAAAACATCTCAGAATCTACGCAATGAGGTAATTAATATACAGTATATTTTTTTCACCATCGATCCGGTCATCCAATTTTGGAAGCTTTTGAATTCTGCACCTTTTCCTTGAAAGTTAAAAAACGGGTGTAGCAAAAACAATTCATTCGTTTTGTAGGGCGCAAGACTATTGGTGGCCGGGACCCTTAAACTAACAGTTTGCCGCAAAAAAAAAACGGCCGGATACTTTCCATCATACGTACCGGTTGTTTCATAGGAATCCTTATGTCATGGTCTTTTATAATCCCCACATAACTGGGCAGTATAATCTTCTACGTACCCTAAACAACTAGGTTGTTTTCATTGCTCAGCTGATCTTGCCATTTTCAAAGGTGTCTTTATGTCAGATCAAAAAAATGAATCATTCACCGCTGGGATGATTTTTCATTAGGGCCTTCTGGTCAGAACTGCGAATTTTCTATTAACCATTGGTTGCCCTTAATAAGGCCATGTTAAACCTTCATTTCTGAGGGTACCTTGGGGAGGCGAGGTTGACTAGCCATGATCATACAAATCAGCAAACATTGTTTAGCCCTGTAAAGAGAAATCTATCACCTTGAGGTACCAGGGAAGTCCGTCGTGGAAAAGGAGAACAACAACAACAACAACAACAACAACAACAACAACAACAACAACAACAACAACAACAACAACAACAACAACAACAACAACAACAACAACAACCTCCTTGACAAAACAAAAAACTCTTTTCCACCATCTGAAAAAAGAAAAAAAACAAACCTGTCTTTTTATCTTAAGATCCAGGTATCTGGCTCCGGAACGTCAAAGATATAACGCAACCGCCGCAGCTGCTTCCTCAGATGTTTTTTTCAACCAGAAGGCTCAGCAGGTTAAAAAAAACAAGTGATTCGCCGGCGGTTTTTTGTTGCTGGGGGGAAAAAAGTTGAAGGACGCAAGGTGATTCATGGTTTTCTGATTTTCATGTATGCAATTTTGCTGAAAAATGGATTGGATTGGAAAAAACATCCTTATTGAAGCCTTCGGCCAATATTTTCCAGGGGCGAACTTTATGTTAAACTTCCTTTGGGTGTATAAAATGGTCCTGCCTAATCACAGTGGAGTTTGTGCGGGTTAGGATCCCTGCCCACTGTTTTCAGCAGGGTTGAATGGCAGGCACCGGCATGCACCACGCAAGAATCAAGAATCTGATTTTTTGATGTGTTTGATCTAGTTGCCAGTAGCAAAACAGAAAAAGCAGTCAAAAAAAGTGAATAGCTTGAGATTTTTTGAGTGACATCAAATCAAACCATGAATTGACAAAACGTCTTTTAAGAACCAGATAGAAACCTGCTGTTCTTGTCCTTTTGCAATGGTTTTAGGGATCCAGCAAAATCCTCATGCAGTTAAGCCTCTCACAATGCAATCGCAACTCTCCATTGGATGTCCGCTTTACCTGTGCCACTTTAGGAATCGGAGCTGGCTCGCGGCAAATGAGTGGGTTTAGCAACCGGGATTCCCCTATCCTGGTGGCGACGATTGCATCCTGGGTAAAGGGTAGATCCAAAGAATACCTTATTTGTGGCTGTGGTTCTAATTAGGAAAATCCGTTACAGATTTTCGCCGTTCATCTGTTACTGATGAAGATCTTTGATGAAACTGTGAAGCACCGAGGAATTTGGTGTATCATCGGATTGCCTCCCCAACAATCTGGAATGCTGGAAAAGGGAAACATGGTAATTCTAAATTTCTACCATCTGAGTACCAAAGCGATAGATTTTTCCAACCAGCTCCTGATTTTTGAAAGACAAGCATTTACCTTCAAACGCGATGAACTTCGTCATGGGAATTTAATGCACCCCCCTAAAGCTACCACCAGCAAATAAGGCCTTCTTAACAGGTTATTAACTGCTAACCATCATTTTCCCTTAATAAGACCTCAATAAGGCCTTCTTTTTTGGGGGGGTAGCTTTGGGGGGGTACCTTAAATTCCCATGATTTCAAGCCCACTTGTTCGAAATGGGTCCCATTCCGTCAAACCAAACGGGAAGGTGTCAAAACGTACCTCCTTTCCCCAAGTTGAGTTGCCTTGAGGACCACATGAGCGGTGGTTGGTTGGAGAAAAATAGGGGGCTACTACCAGTTACATAGGGATTATTAGGGATTATAATTAGCCATTATAAGAATCTCAAATCCCAAGAAAACCAACCAGTATAATGAAATGTGAGTGGGTGGGTTTTGATCACTGCTCGCATGGAATTTGTTCCACATCCCTGACAATTGCATTGAGGTGCTTCATCTGGACAGGATCACAGTCTTTTCGACCAATCTGACGGTAACCGGGCATTTCAGATGACAATGTTGTTGCCAGCCCCCCCCCCCGAAAAATCACCAAAAAAATATGGTTTGAAAATTGATAAAACTTTCACCCCGGAAAAGAAAAAACACAACAACGCCCCGTGGTTTCTCTGAAAAAAAAATCCAGAGAAGCTTTTGTTGGGTTTCAATGGGAGAAGCACATCCAACCGACCGAAAAAGCAGGGTTTCAAGATATGGCCTCTCCACAGTGTTTCTGCTTGGGAGCAACAACGGACTGATCCAGAGAAGTAAATTGGCCACGCATAGCCAAAGAGAGCGGAAACCACAACCAAAGCCATGAGCAGACAAGGCAGCTTTTTAGTGACATGGATCTGGGTGAATTGTAATACCAAATGTCCACCTGATAAAAATGAGTCAGATTTTACAAAATAGCGAAATACAGAACCTTATTTTGCACTAGCGAAAAATTCCCTTGTACTTCTTGATATGAAATTTTCCGAGGTCGAAGTTGAAAAATTACAATTCACCCAGATAATGTCAAGATTAGGAAACTACGGAATTTTCACTTGAACCAAGAGGCACTGCAAAAGATCTCTGCAACACTGCAGCCATGGAAAGACTGTCCAATTTAAAGTGACAAACACTGTCTTCCAATAAATTAGATTCTAAAAAGTTGTCTGAAACAGTTTTCAATACTATTTCATTGACTAGCAAAATGAACAAAGCTGCAAACTTTTTTTTTTGAACAATGCTGCGCTCGTCATTACAACTGTGGCAGTCATGAGGCTGTGCTAATGTAGTCATTGTTAGACAACTTGATCAAAATGAAAGGCCAGGAATCGACAACACAAAGCAAACAAACAAACAAACCCCAAAACAACAACACCAACACCAAGCCAACAACCAACAAGTTCCTGACCAATCGATGAAAAGGTGAAACAGGGTGAAACTAGCTCACGCTCTCACTACATCTAAAATCCCCGGCTCTCACAACGTCTTCAGCATCTTGTAGTTCATAATGCCCAAACACTTCCTCCAATGGGCTCTATACCTTGCAGTCAGCATCAATGTTTATCCAAGGATTCTTCATAGCTTCATTCAAAGCAAGAGCAAAGAAGAATTGGGAAGCCTTGCGTGCCACTATAGTTGGGCCCATAAGTACATCATCCAAGAGAAGCAGAAGTGCTTGAACAGGTATGAGCTATCCAAGCACTCCGGCTTCCAGGAATGAATGGGTGTCAGACCAGCTCGATGCCCCCAATGCAAAGACAGGTGGCCAATCCCAATTGACCAAAGCTAGCGCAACCACCAGCAAAGGCAATTCAGCATGTAGACCCATGCTGTGTTGGCTACCCAGTCAGGGCACCGTCTTCAACTTGCTTCCTCTTCTTCCTTCTCCTCATAGATACATCTTGCTGATTGCGGGTAAATTGAGGAGATATGACTTGTTCTTCTTCCCGTACTTGGGCATACATATCAATGAACATCCCTTGTTCTCCCGGAAACTCCAAGGGTGGAGCTGGTTGGCGTAACTGCCAAAGCTGGTTCTGTGCAGTACGCCAAGCCTGCCACGCCACAGGATCCCCATCAGTACGAAGTTCATCTTTCATGTCGTCGCCAGGCCGATTAGACCTGTTAGTGAAAAGCCGCTCTTCTCTCTCAGAGCAATTCTTTTTCTTGAGCTATCAAAGCCTCGGCGTGTCATCCTTATGCAGGGGTCATGCTTTTCATGACTTGCCACTGAAACAACTGCATCTGCTATATGACTATGTATATCTATACAAACATGTCTAGCTATGCATATGGGGCCATGAGTCTATCAAGAAATCTCACTTACCCCACCTTGGATCACTGCACAGTTTTGTGAGTGATGCAACTATGGATTTCTTTTATTGAAGCAAAACGACAAAACGAATCACCTTTCGAAATCCAAAGCTAAAGTGATGACTTCTGCAAAGTCACTACGCACGTGCCACTTTCATCCTTGTGCCAGCTATCACACTTGGATCCAGGCCACAAGGTTTCTTTTAGAACTCATACCAGCTGCCGCTCCTGGACCCAGGTACTGAGCTCTCCAAACCATTGTGAAACGCCAAGCTATCATCAGGATAGCCTCAAGTCACGCCACTCACAACCAAATAATTCACTGTAAGGAATATTGCAAATATTGTAAATACAATACACCAATACCACTGTAAATATCTGAATTCCTTTCTCGCACTGAAGTCTCTTTTCAGGACATTGCACTGCTTGCTGAAGACCTGTCATTTGGTTCAGCCATTGTCAAAAACTTCCTGACACGATACTTGCAGCCGAAGAAGGTATAATATGTCCAGTCACCATCAGCATCATATTGAATGGCCTCATCCGGAAGCTCATTCTGTTCGAGGGTGTACACGGGCTGACCATTGACAATCACATATGCAGGAATTGTTGCGGGTCGAAGTGGTACACCTCTGACATCATCAACTGGGCCATAAACACGCTCCTGAAAGTCATAGAAGTCTCCCTGAAAGCTGTCATGGGTGTCTATGGCATCGTCGTCAGGAATGTCATTGGTGAAATCCTCCATTGGATCTCGCTGTGAATCATTGCTCGAAGAGTGGTCTGACAAATCTCTGATGTCATGTAGCATAGATAATGCTCGACGCCTGTCGAGCTCCGACTTGTTGCATACCAGCACTGTGCCACGCATGATTTCTCGCATAACATAGTACCTTTTCAAACTCTCGGATCCAGACAACACTGCAGAGTAAATGCGCCTTGAAAGCCGCTTCACCATCCAACCTGCAATGCTCTCCGGACTCATTGGTTCATTGGGTGCTAGCATGTCACCTTGGAAAAGCAAAGCACCATCAAGTTCATCATCTGTAGGCATAACTGCATCTGATTGCAATTCGGGGTCCTGATCGTTGATCAGGGAGTCCATGTCATCGATCTCAAAACTGCTGGAAACTTGCACTCTTGCCACTTCTTCCATTTGGGATATGGAAGCCATCATCTGATGCAGCAAACTGTAGTTGTTGGAGTTGGGTCTACTTTCCTCAAACGATGAATATACCTGCTGCAATTGAGATAAGACTGCAAACCCACGGCCTTGTTGACGAGGATCCACCATCATCACTTGCTTCAGCCGTCTGAAGCTTGCAGACAACATTGCATAACACTTCACCATATTGGGACGCAAAGGAATACGTGCATCCAAAACAGCAGGCTGTGATGAAGCCTGACCACCAGAAGTGTTGGAAGCAGGAGGGACCTGATCTCCTTGCTCACCACTCGATTCATCACTGTCCAAACTGTGATGATGCATATTTTGCCATTCTTCTGGGTCGCTGACTTCAGAGATGCTTGAAAACATATAGCGGGTGAACCTGGCATGTTCCCCTTCGCTTTCCTCATCACTGTCATCTGAATCTTCGGGTTCAGGTTCTGGAATCATGCAGCAAAATGCAAAGAATAAAATGCAAGCTGTTGCAAACATCAAAACCAACATGCTCATGAATGAAAACGATTCTGCAGGTTCCAGTGGTTGAGTATTGGGCTCATTGACATCCATAGCCTGACCCAAGGCTAAGGCAGTTTGGCAAACTGCAAGTCTCAAGATCTGCTTGGCATACACACCCTGCTGCGCATTGCCACGAGGAAAAACATTGTCATGGTCATTGGTGCTCACAAACATGTTTTTGATGTTTCGAATTGATTTCTTGTGAAATTCTTGCTGCTTCTGAGACAAATAAACATCTTC